>JAJPUD010005446.1:147135-158607 GCA_023553655.1 Myrmecobius fasciatus
TTCTTAAAACCATCAGCAAGCATCATAGTAATGGTGACAGTGGGCAGCCTTGTTTCACTCCTGATCTTATTGGGAATGGTTCTAATTTGTCTCCATTACATATGATGCTTGCTGATGGTTTTAAGAAGATACTACTAATCATAAGAAAAAGCATTTGATAAAATCCAACACCCATTCCTATTAAAACACTGGAGAGTATATTTATAAATGGGCTTTTTCTTATGATTAGTAGTATCTTCTTAAAACCATCAGCAAGCATCATATGTAATGGAGACAAATTAGAACCATTCCCAATAAGATCAGGAGTGAAACAAGGCTGCCCACTGTCACCATTACTATTTAATATTGTATTAAAAATGTTACCTTTATTATTAAGAGAAGAAAAAAAGATAAAAGGAATTAGAGTGGTTAATGAGGAAACCAAATAATCACTCTTTGCAGCTGACATGATGGTATACTTAGAGATTTTTACTTGAGTAAAAAGTAAAGTAAAAACTGATAGAAACAATTCACAACTTTAGCAAAGTTGCAGGATACAAAATAAATCCACATAAATTATCAGCATTTTTATGTATTACCAATTAATTTCAGCAGCAAGAGATCCAAAAAGAAATTCCATTCCAAATAACTGTTGATAGTATAAAATATTTGGGAATCTATCTGTGAAGGAAAAGTCAGGAAGTATATGAAGGAAACTACAAACCACTTTCCACACAAATAAAGTCAGACTGAGTCAATTGGAAAAACATCAAGTGCTCATGGGTAGGCCGATCAAATATAATTAAAATGACAAAGTAATTTACTTATTTAATGCCATACCAATCAAGCTCCCAAGAAATTATTTCACAGGTCTAGGAAAAATAGTAGCAAAGTTCATTTGGAAAAATAAAAGGTCAAGAATTTCAAGAGAATTAATGAAAAAAAACCGATGAATGTGGCCTTGTTGTACCAGATCTAAAACTATATTATAAAGCAGCGATCATCAAAACCATTTGGTATTGGCTAAGAAATAGATTAGTTGATCAGTGGTACAGGATAGGATCACAGGACAAATTAGGTAATGACTATATCAATTTAGTATTTGATAAATCGAAAGACCCCAGCTTTTGGGATAAATACTCAATATTTGACAAAACCTGCTGGGAAAATTGGAAACTAGTGTGGAAGAAATTAGGGCTTGACCCACACTTAACACTACATACCAAGATAACATCTAAATGGGTTCATCATTTGGATATGGAGTGATATTATAAGCAAATTAGAGGAATGTAGTATCGTTTACCTCTCAGACCTGTGGAGATGGAATAATTTTATGTCCAAAGAAGAACTGGAACTCTTAATTTAACACCAGATAGGTAATTTTGACTATATTAAGTTACAAAGGTTTTGTGCAAACAAAACTAATGCAGGCAAGATTACGAGGGAAGCAATAAATTGGGAAATCATCTTTACATTTAAGTGTTCTGATAAAGGCCTCATTTCTAAAATATACAGAAAATTTTCTCATATTTATAAGAACTCAAGCCATTCTGAAATCGATAAATGGTCAAAGGATATGAACAGACAACTGGTGTTTGGACTTTTTTTCACTTTAATTTTCATTCTTTTTCTCTTTAGGGATGTAATTTTAAATTGCTTTACAGAATGGTTGAATGAATCCATAGCTCTATTATGATTGTTTCTTCTTAATTTAATCTACTTTTAAAGTAAACAAGCACATTTTCTCTTTCTCCCTACCCTTCAGAAATTGGAAAAAAAAACCCTGAAAAGATTTATAACAAATATGGTTAGTCACAATAAATAAATTCGTCATGTTGAATATATTTCTGTTTCTTCATCTTGAGATTTTTATCTCTCTGTCCTTTCCAATTGTGGCATATTAATTGAAGTTCTTAAGCCTTTCAAAATTGTTTGTCTTCATAATATTGCTGTTATCTATATCAATAGGTTGGTTCTTCTACCTTTACTTTTTATCTCTTCAGTTAATATGTCTTCCCCATGTTTCTCTAAAAGTATCCATTTCATAATTTCTTAAACCACATTATATTCCTATTCATTAATTTGTTCAGCTATTTCTTAGCTGGTGGATACTCCTTTGGTTTTTATTTCTTTGTCACTACAAAAAGGAGCTAATACACACCCACACATGCATATACATATATTTCTTCACAGATGATACCTTTTACTTTCTTTTATCTCTTTGGGATATAGGCCTAATCACTCTTGGTCTTTGATTTGTAAAATGTATTCACACTGCTTATCTCATAGGATTGTTTTTGTGAGGAAAGTACTTTACATACTATCAAGTGGTATCATTAGAGTCAGTATTCCCAGAGTAGTGAGCCTAATTCACAGTTCTACTAACAGTTAATTAAGGCACTTATGTTTCCCATGGCCTCTTCAACAATTTTTATTTACCTTTTTTTTTTGTTAATTTGATGGAAGCAAAGTGGATTCTCAAAATTGCTTTAATTTGTATTTCATTGTTATTGACTTGGAGCTTTTTTTTTAATTAGTGGTAAATAACTTTGAAAAGGTCTATAAATAATCTTTGAATTATTTGCTATTAAAGGAACTGGTGAAATGGATAAAGTACTGAGCCCAGAAAGACCTGAGTTCAAATATAGTCCTAGATTTTACTAGCTATGTGAACCTGGGGGAGTGACTTAAGATCTGTTTGCCTCAGTTTCTTCATTTATAAAATGGAGATGATAATAGCACCTATCTGTAAGGTTGTTGTGAAGCTAAAAAATGAAAAAAATAGTTTACAAAAAGCACTGGTGGTGCAGTGGATAGAGCACCAGTCCTGAAGTCAGGAGGACCTGAGTTCAAATCTGGACTCAGACACTTAACACTTCTTAGCTGTGTCACCCTAGGCAAGTCACTTAACCCCAATTGCCTCAGCAAAAAGCAAAAAAAAAAAAAAAAAGCAATGAACAACTTGCCTGGCATGTAGTAGGTGCTACATAAATGCTTATTCCATTCCATAGGAAGAAATAGTTCATTATAAATTTGAAATAACTCCTTATACATCATGGAAATTAGATCCTTGTCAGAATAACTTCTTGAAAGGATTTTCCTGGAGAAAACTGGAGTTAATGGTGTCCCTTCTAATTTTAACTGCATTAGTTTTATTTGCACAATTTCAAAAAAAAAAAAAAAGGATTCAGAATTGTCCATTTTATTTTCTTTGATCCTTTCCCTAATGCACTAATCCCAAAATTACTTTCAGTCTTGCTTCTCTAATTTGTTTTTCATGTCATCTATAGTGTGAAGTATTATACTTTTCTATACCTAATTGCTGCCAGACTGATTTATAGTTTTCCCAGAAGAATCTGTTAAATAGTGAATCCTTTGCCTAGTTTCTGGAGTCCTTGGGTTTCTCAAACATGATTTTGTTATGTACCTAATCAGCTGCATTGACTTTTCTATTTTTTAAAATGGTATCAAATTGTTTTGAAGATTACTGCTTTTTTAAAGTATAGTTTGGGAATTGGTACTGGTAGACTCCTTTCCTTCACACTTTTTTCATTATTTGTTTTTCCATGTGAATTTTGTTATTTAAATTTTTTTCTATTTCTATAAAGTAATTCTTTTAGAGTTTTATTGCTGTGACAATAATTGCTATGGCACATTAATTTAAGCAGTCGTTTTTGTGATGGAATTACAATTCTATAACATGTTATATATTACATAATATATATCTTAGTATTATATATATAACATAATGTATAATTACATATAATATAGGCAGGCTTGGCCTACAGTAGTTTTGCTTAAATATCTCCCCCCATCTCTTAGATTATTTATTATAATATGTAGGGAGGCAATGCAGTATAGTATGTAGAGAGCCATTCTTAGAACTAGTAAGATCTAGGGTCAAATTTTTCTCTTACATATATTGGCTGTGTACCTCTGGTCTAGTCACTTAATATTTCCATGTCTCTGGCAACTCTTTTAAAACTATTGATAGAGGAAATTTCCATATCCAAGGGTTCTTTATATCACTGAAATCCTAATTCTCATCCTTATCCTTGTTGTCAGAGCTTTCTAGAAGAAGAAAGAAAGGAGAATATATATGTAAATTTAGGTAATGCAAAATTAAAAGTTTTCTGTATTAATCATATTCCATTGTTTCTTATACATCAGAAATATTTTATTATGTTCCTGTACCATAATTTATTCAGTCATTTTGTTTCATTTCTGAAATCCTCTTTTGCCATTCATTTATTTCAGAGCATGTATGTGAGAAGTACCACCAAAAAGCTAACCAAAATTAATCATGTTGCTGATGAGTTATATCCAAAGTTACAGTCAAATTATTTGTTAATTGCTTGGGTCTTCTCCTTTTTTTGATATTTGATTTATTGTATTTCCTTTTTGTAGGGGGAAATTAAATGAAAAACTGTTATTATTACCATCTTTGCAAGCTCAGGGTTCCAAAAGCAGCATTTTTTTTTTTTTTTGCATAGGGCATTTGGGATTAACCTACTAAACTGATTTGGCTTGTATTAGCAGAGAAAAGAGCTCATAGCCAGCATTTCCTTTCACTTTTGAAGCTAGCTTTTTGTAATCCAAGCCTTCTACTATTTCATTACATCCAAGTTGTGTGGTTCTTTTCATAAATACCACACAATATGAATTTTTTTAAAGATAAAAAGGAAGAAAAAACATCAAACTAATTTTATAATAACTTCTTGTCTTCTTTCCTCCACTCTTGAAATTCTGGTAAATTTCTCATTTTCAGGGTGTATGGGCATTTTAAAGATTTGTGTCAAATCAGTCACAGTAATTCTCCCACAGTGATAGGTGTTCTCTTTTCAGTTCAGTAATCACATATCTTTGACTGATTCATGTCTGCTTTTGTCCACTTTTGACCTACATGTTCCTGTGAGGGACATCTTTGTCTCACTTTTCTTTGGTCATTGAGTTCATGTGCCTCAATAGGCTAAGACTTTGCAGTCCATTAACAAGAATTCTCAGCTCAGTCCTAGGCCACCCAGAAGCCCCAGTTGCATGTTCTCTCTGAATAGCTTCACTGGTGGCCAATTTAAATGTGCTAATGTTAGGGAGGAAAAGAGGGGAGGCAGAAGGGGCTGAACAGGATAGCCAATGTACACCATTGCTCAGGCAAAGTGATTGCAGTATGTAACAAAGCCTCCCCTGTGGTGATGTTAAGCAGAGTTATCAATAGTGCAGAGGCTGAGCAAGGACTAATGCTCCAATCATGTCATCAACAGGTGGCACAGATGCAGTCACTTTAAAACAGAAATCATTGTGCATAATTTACTAGTAATTCAATCCTCATTGCAAATTTTAACCTCCAGATAAATATGCAGGTGTGCCTTCTTTTTCTTACCCTGTGGTAGGCCCTATTGAATTGTTTTTGGGGGTATAAGAGGAAATGAGTATTGCTTCTTTCCAATTTTGCTTAGGTTTACACTCTCTGCAGAGGAGGAAGCTTTAAGCTTTAAGAAGTCTCTTTTTGCTCATAGCTGTCCAAAACCAGATAAGGCATTTTCTCAGGACTTGATAAAAAGCAAAAATTGGGAATTTTAGTTGAGTGGAAAAACTGAAAATACTGCAGCCACATGCACTAATGTCACTAATATATTTTTTAAAAACCTGATTCATAATTAAATTATTATAACATGACCACTGAACCAATTCTTAGCATTTTCTTCTCATAAGAGCAAATAGAAAGTCATATAGAAATGTGGTCAGCCCCCAGTTATGTCCCACTCATTACATATTTCAGCATGAAAAATACAAAAAAGAAACAAAAGTTCAACATTTTTATTATTAATGTAAAGAGTATGAAACTGAAAGCAAGACTTTTTCTTAGGTCTTTGAATTCTTCATAAGTACATATTTATCTACATGAGTACCCTCTGGTTCTGGACAAGGGCCTTAAAATAAATTATTTAAGGTCATATTGCTTAGCTAAGAAGAAGAATAAGCGAAGAATTGTGGGCAGATGGTTCTGTTTTAAGATATAAAAGACACCAGATATTGCTTCCCAAGCAACTCAATAAAATTCTAAAAGTACACCGGAAAGCACAATGATAAAGAAAACTGAAAAGAAATAATTTTTAAGTTCATCTATTCAATTCAGACCTGCACAATAGCCAGCCAGAATTTTGTAGAAGCTCCAGAAATGATCAAGGTAGCTAAAAATAAAGTGTATGAACAACAATGAAAGGAATTAAGAAACAAGACCAGAGCAGAATTCAGTTAGCACAAAGCCTAGGCTCTAGTTGCCCCTGGATTCACCATCCAAAAGTAAATGATAGATTTTCTTTCTAAGGACAAAACCCTACCTAATCCAGAAACATGCCCCAAATGAGTAAACCAAAGAATATCCTGAACACATTGAAGAAATACTAAGGCATAAAGAATCCCAAAAGGCAAAAGCAAGAAAAAGAGAGTAATTCTAACAACATCAAATAAAGATTCAGAGAAGAGACAATCTTGGCCACAAGTACAAGATGGTGCCTGGAAGAAACAAAGCAAGAGGTACAAAATGCAATATTAAAGGAGGAAAAAATAGTAGGGATATAAACAATGACTTCATGACATAACAAGCAATATTAAAACAAAATCAAAAGTCTAAAAATAACATAAGAAGATGGAAAGAATCTGTGATCAAAAACAATTCACCTTGAAAACAAGTTAAAGAGAAATAATCTAAAAATCATTGGGCTGTGTTAAAACATGACTAACACAATAGAACAGAACAGAATAAGATTGGTTATTCTGAAAAGCCATTTCTGATGACTCTTCTGACATCTTAAATGACATTCTGAAGGATCATATCAGAATTTGGATCATTATCAGAGATCTAAATACACAATAATCTCAAGATCATGCAACAAAGACTGTCATTTCTTATAGTAGTTTTTTTCACTCTCACCACAAAAACCAAGCCTATTTTCTATCTTTAGAATCATAAGAAAAGAGCACAAAATGTACATACAAAATATAGCTAAGTGTTTATTCCTGAAATTTTCACTTTAATATTTAGGAATAAGGATAGGGAACAGATAAAAGGAACAACCAAGATGGACATGATTTGAAATATTTTTTAATAGTGGTGGTATTTCAAATGTTTCAATAACTGAAAAGGTCACTAAAAAGCTGTTTTTATATTTGTAAGAGAGTAGGATATTTATCTCTAGTTAGTCCTAAGCAGATGTTTATTGGTCAAATGGGCCATATAATTTAATTCTGAGTCTTAGTCCTCTGGTGTTTGTAGTACAAGGAGATGGAACCCAGTTTTATGGTGGATAGATTGAAGTGGGGAACAGAAGTAGGTCAGTTGCGAGACTATTTTAATAGCTCAAGAAAGATATGAGAGCCTGAACTAGACTGATTTTTGTGTGGGTAAAGTGAAGGGGACAATTTCTATAAATACAACTGACAAGTTTGGCACCTGATTTTACATGTACATTGAGAGATAATCAAGGTAAGTCTCTGCCTTTTGTTTTTCTTTGTATCATTAGCACTTAGCATATAGTAGGAGCTTAATGGATGCTTATTGACTGTTTGATTAGAAGTTAGAAGTCAGATAGGATATAAGAGAGCCAGGAAGGTTGATGGTGCTTTTCACAACAATAAGATGTTTAGAATATGTTTGGGTTTAGGGAGAAGAGGGAAAAGAAAGTAGGCATCTAGACATTTATACAACAGTCAGCTCTACCTATGGGGTTCACAAAACTGATAATAGTTCACATTCTTCCTCCTAGGAGTCTCAAAGCTAAGTTTACAAAACAACAAACTGGAGAATTTTGAACAAAAGCCATTTGCCATTACTGAAGGATGATATTTCTCTGACAACACTCACTGGGCATCAGCTTTGAAGTTTAAGATTGTAATTAGAAAATAAAGACCATTCCTTATAAATTCCCTTTTTCCGACTTCCCTTTATCTTGAAGGAATATCTTTAAAAAAAACTTTTATCCACTTAATATTTCCTATTCTGTTAAAAGGGTGGCTCATAGGTTTGCCAAGACCAAATTTTCTAAGTGTACCCTTGTTGTTGTCTTTTTTCAATCTTTTCATCAGATTGTCAACACCTTGAAAACAGTTGCTATGGATGGCTAAAAGAACTACTCCAGTATTTTATGTTTCTGAATTGATGGGGAGAGGGAATAATTGTGATGGTAATGTGATCACATATCCAAGTATACTTTTATTTGGTCTTCACCTTATTTTGTTTGTTTGTTTTTGTTTGTCTTAGGTCAAATTAAGGAGCTACAAAAATATCATATGGGCTTGAGACCCAAAGGTTGACTAATTTTGTTAATAAAGCACTTCGTCTCTAGAACTAGAAGGAGGGAACAATAGGCCTAAGCCAAGGGCCAGGCTGCTGCCTTGCTGAGAGAAAAAGTAAGGAGCCATCTCCATTAATTCCCATGTGGAAAGCCCATCTCTAGACAAACAGGGATCTTGAAGGAGTCTGAAAAGGCCTTGAAGTTGAAAGCAGAAGGAAATGATCAAATATTTGTTTTTGGCTTCCAGACAGCAGCTAATTATGCCCTCAGGCCCCTATTCAGTAGCTCTGGGAGGATTGGAGAAGTATTCCTTACTCCCTTCAGGTTTTTAACCAGCATGGTATACTTTGCCATACTTGTCTATGAACCGGAAGAACTGTGCTGGTCACAGTGCCTCATCCATAGAGTGGCCCAAAGGAAGGTCACTGATGGTGATCTGGTGAAGGATCCATCTCTCATCAATGATGAAGAAACCCTTGAATGAAATTCCCTCATATTTTAAGATTCCATAATACTGAACAGTGATATGTTGGGGTCAGATACCAATGACACATTTATTGATCTCAGTCTACCTTGCTTTTTGATTGTGTTGACCTGAATAAGGTAACAGAAATGATCTCTGTCCACTGAAGCACCAAATCACCTGGCAGTTAAGTTTCTCAAATTCTTCAGGTTGATCATTGAATTTTATAATCTCTGGGACACAAAAAGGTAAAAAGTCCAAGAGGTAAAAGAAGAACAGATGTATTTCTCTTTGTAGTGAGAAAAGCTAATATCTTTAGAACTTTCCATTTGGCATAGCATATGTAACTCTGAAATTGGAGACTGGGTACCCAATTTTAGTATTTCCTATTGGCATGCTGACAGCAGCAAGTGTGCTTTGCAAAAGCCACTTGGAGGATCCATAAATAGGTGAGTAGCAGTGGGAAAATGTAATGATTCATTTTCAAGATGGGTTTCATGGTATGGCTCCTTTACTCTAGAAAATAGTATCAAAGTCCTCTTTTTATTATTTTGCTAACTTATAATCTCCCACAACAGATAACATTTCTGTCAAATACCTTAATGTTAATTCTTTTACTATCTCTTCTCTTGGGGTGTTTCCTTTATGGTTGCCTCAGCTCAACTGTACTCTCAACATGCATACCCTTTTAAGAAAGATGCAAAGTTAACTTTAAACCCCCCCCCCAGGAGTATTAGCATTCAATGTCCAGAAGAAAAGACTTTGGATTTCCACTAAAGAACTCAGTATTTAGACTACTGTGTGATCTGTAGATGACTCAGCAACATAGTTTGTGTCCAACTCATTTAGCCCAACTAGCTTTTCTCAGAATTCTGTACCTTTTTATTTGTGGAAGTTGCTTCTTCATACATTTCCACTCTTTTTAAGCCATGCCTTTTTAATATTTTTTTCTTGCTCTTTGTATTTTATGTGTATTCATTTGGAGTCTTTTTCTTGGATTCATTATCTACAACATTTCTTTCTGATTCATTCAGGGGTCTTACTCCTACTTCATGAAGGGATGATGACTACATTTTTATACTTAGTTTAATACCTTGTTATCTGTTGCTCCCCCTCATACCCTGCCTCTGTTTTTTAATTAGGTTTTAAACAGAACAACTCTCTTTCATTAGATGTTACCATATCAGCAAGTTGACATCCTAAATCTCTCCTAACCTTTTAAGTCAAATTTTTGATAATACTACATGCTCATTTCTTCCACTTTCTCTTCTAAACCCTCTATAACTTGACTTCCAACTTCATCACTCAACTGAAACTGTGACCCCAAAATCATTGATGCTCTTTTAGTTGCCAAATCTGAGGTCTTTTCCCTAAAATTGCATTCTTTTTGACCTCTGTTCAGCATTTGGCACTCTTCATTGACCTTTCCTTTTTCCTATCTGGATATTCATGCCTTTTCTCTCTCTTGTTTTTTTTCTCCTAACTGTACTGACAACTTCTGTGTTTTTTGCCGGGTCAGTAACTACAACATTATTTATATTTAAATCCCAAGATTCTGTCTTGGGTCCTTTTCTCTCCTTTCTCTATACTTCCTTTCTTGGTGACCTCATTCCTAATTTCTTTCAAGGCTTTTTACATAATAGGTACTTAACAAATGTTTGTTGATTGATTAATTGATTAAAACATTAATTTTTTAAAATCAAATATCTAAGCAGAATAATTTTCTAGACTTAAAAATGTGTGGTTGAAGAGTGCCTGAATGTTTTTGGCTTGATATACCAGTTATAGTTTCTTATTTTTTTCTTAGTTCAGTATAATTTCAAACCAAATAGATGAGGTTTTTGCAAATATGTTTAAATTCTGAGGCATTTTTAAAAAGTCTGTGTGCCCATGAGGTAGAATTTTGCCTTAGACCTTCAGAAAATGTGACTCACTTTTTAGTTTTATTATAGAAAATGAGTAAAAATAAAAACTAAGAATTCAAGTCGCAACTTGGCATTTTTTGTTCTTTCTTCTCTTCATTACTTCCCTCACTGACTTTTTTCAGGTATGAATTATCCCCCACAAATCTGTGTAGTGACTGATGGATTATTGAAGAGTTAGTTATAGGATCTTTAAAAGTGATGAGTTATATTGGTATTTTAGGCAATTCTTAAGTGGTGGCCCATCAAGTTCATGGGTTGTTTGGGTATATTTCTATACAGAAGATGTAATATGTCTTTCAAAAACAACAACAAATTTGTTTGTAAGTGAAAGCAATTTTTGGGTTAGCACACAGCCATCGGGCTTTTATTATTTTTCTTCTCTTTATTATTATGTTTATCAGCTCAAAGGCTGCTCAGACCTCTATAAAACCTCAAAGTTCAATTAATAAAAGATGGCTAATGATTTTAATTTATTTTTTGTGGTCCCTCCAAAACAGAAGAACCAAAGAATGCCTAATGATCCCAGAGAAATTCCCAGCTATGCTCTTTATTTATCAATCCTATCCTTCCCACAAAAATCATATAAACTTTGTTTTCTGAGGGATTTTTGACTTGAGAGACAGTTAAAAAGTAGAGATAATTGACTCTAGCAGAAGGAGAAAATCAGAAAAAACATTTTTTAAATACTTAAGAGAAATTGTTGGCTCTGAAAACTCACTAGATTTTGGTGAACAAAACCAAAACAAAACAAAAATCCCACCTGGGTTATTGCTTGTAGAGACTTTTGTATGATAGCTACCAAAAAAAAAAA
>JAJPUD010005447.1:8527-29941 GCA_023553655.1 Myrmecobius fasciatus
TCTCTGTATCTGTCTCTCTCTCTTTCTCTGTCTCTGTTGGTCTGTGTCTCTCTCCTCTTTTTGTCTCATTGGTGTTTGAATTGAAATTCATGTAAGACTGCTAGTTGATTACATTAATAGTAAAGGGTCCTTATTATATACATACACATACACAGACACACATATTTATGCATATATATATGTACACATACATACACATATATACATCGCTGTTACAAAATCAGTCAAATTAGGGGAAGAAAGAAGGAAAAACAGCATTTTGGGGGCTAGGTGAATGAAGAAAAGCAATGAGACTAATAACACTGCTGCCCTACCTTCCAAAAAAAGAGCAGTTACATGTTTAATCAGAGAAAAAAAGTTGGGCTTTAAATTGTGCAATCTACAAATCAGATATACAAATCAGACTGTGATATACTCCCTGGGAAATTGTCATGATAAAGTGATATAAGGATTTTATATTTCTTTCATCTTTGCTCATTTAGTTGCCTGATTTAAAAAAAAAAGGTATCTGAATCTGAATACTCTCCCCTCATCTTTACTGATCATAAAGCATCTCCCCAGATACTTCACACACATATGTTAAACATACATATATGAATGTGCTATTTATCAGTCTAATATAGCAATTACATACTCATACTTGTGAAAATGATAATGCAGATATGTAAATTACATACTCACAATTTTATATATGAATTTATTACATTATTGTTTATTTTAATCTGCTAAAAGTCATCAATGGAAGTTAATATTGTATTCTTACTCTGACTGCAAAAATGACTTATTTTCACACACAAATCCCATAGAAATTGCTTTTACCTAAGATGTCTTTTACATAGTTATTTCATCTCCCTTTTAAACTCGTAGACACTTTTCATTTTAATAACAATTCAAAATAGTCATGACAGTTTAAATTTTAAACTGTTTTAATAAAAGATTATATGGATACCTATCAAATAATATTATATGTACTTGGTTAAAAGTGATTCCTTTCACTTATATAAGTTTGTAGGTTGGATTTTAGTGGTCATTTAGAACAAATCCCTCATACTGAAGAGAAGGAAACTGAGACTCATAAAGGATAAATTACTCCACTAAGTTCCCACAAGCAGTTAGTGGCAGAGCTAAGATTCAGGTCAAGGTCCTGCATGTGTGACTCAAAAGTTCTTCCCATCAAGCTGTACTTCCCATGCTTGTTTGCCAAGAAAAGCTTCTAGTTAGCAGAAGTAAACATGAATAATGGTTTACTTTCTAGTGAGAAATTTGAAATGGGACACTATTGTGAACTTTATTTCACCCAAGTACTTCAAAAGTTATTGAGAAAAAGAAAGAAAATCAAGACTCAAATTAGAACTACCTTATTAAGGGCTTCATGACCACGGCAGATCCCAACTTGTCTAAAGATAAGGAATGAAGCCTTGATTCCTTGTCAGATTTCAGAATGCTTTTAAGCAGTGAGCAGTGAGCTTGTCACATTCTATTCAGAGTGTGGGGAGATTAAGTTGTATATTACCAACTAATGGGAATAAAAGAGAAAAAAAGAGAAAGTTTAAAATAGCATAGTTTCTGCTTATTCTTGTGTTTCCTTGGCTCTTGTTCCTCTAGGACAGCCAAAGATAGGCAGTTTCATTGTTCTTTGAGTATCTCATGAATATTTCAGTTCCAAATGGTTGAATGTACCTTTTTCTCATCTTTCCATTTAGACTGAAGTACAAATATGTTTTTATGTGCATTGCTAAAAGTCCCAGTGATTTAGTGAATGTTTTTTGTAAAGAGGCACCAGACTGCTCCATAACTGTCTTAGTAAGCTTACTTATTTAAGATTTCTTAAGCAACCTTTGTATAGTATGTCATTTCTTATATTTTTCATTGCTCAAGTACTACTTTTAATAATCTTATATTGAGACAAAACCTCACTAATATTTAAACATTATTAAGACAGAATTAGTTTTCAAGTTGCCATTTTTTCCCTTAAAAAAAAAAAAAAAACTTTTCTCCTTATACAGTTTGCCTCTGTCTTTAAGTCATAGAAATTTTTTATGCCAAAATGATTAGAATACTTGGAGTGAAAACTACCTGAATTCAGATTCTGATGTGATGTTTATTGTCTTTGGGCAGGTCTCTCTAAGTCTCAGTTTCCTCTACTATAAAATGGGACTAATGAAATCAATAGTGCTAACTTTCCAAGATTATGTAAGTCCTAAAATAGAGAATACATGTAAAACACCTGTCAAACTTAGAGTGCTGTGTGAATGTCAACTCTCTTAGTTAACCCAATTCATAGAAAGAGGCAGTTAACTGAACATAGAATTCTTTCCTTTTATTTCATTTTCCTCTATAGCATCTTTCACTACATCAGGTACCGCTTGCAATATGTATTATTTCCTAATCTCCTGAATCAGTTCTGTACTCAATTCTAATCATTGAAATGACTGTATTTAATTTTCATGCACACATATGTCTATATCTTTTCAACCATTTAACAATCTAATTTATCTATATCTATATCTACATTAATATGTCCTTTTAATGTTTCTTTGCCTCTGTGTCTCTCTGCCTTTATCTCTGTCTTTGTCTCTCTCTGAATCTCTAATTCTCTTTTTCTTTGTCTCCATCTTTTTCTCTGTTTCTCTCTGTGTCTCTTTCTCTGGGTCTCTCTCTTTATGTCCTTCTGTCTTTCCATATTTCTCTGTGTGTCTCTCACCCTTTCTTTATGTATGTGTGCTCTCTGACTCTATTTTTCTCTCTCTCTCTTCTCTGTCTCTCCCTGTCTCTCTGTCTCCCTCTACATCCTTCTGTCTCTGTTTCTGTCTCTTTGCTTCTCTCTGACTCTCTGTCTCTTCTCTCTGGTCCCCAGCCCTAGGTGCTTCTGGACTAGTAGGTAATACCTGATTTAACCTGGATCCCTGGTCCCTTGAATGCAAATAAAAAATTGTATGATTTCTTGTTCATTTTCCTTATGGAATGTACTATAGACTTGATAAAGGCCATTAAACGGTCCTTGAACAGGAATGTTATCAATGTTATTGTTAAACTCCATCATTATATTAGGTTTGAAATGCTTAGCCAAATATTACTATTTCAATAAACCTGAAGGACAAATAAGACAGCCAGGAAACATACATTTATTGAAAGCTTACTATGTTCCAGACATTATCTTAGGGATGAATAAGGGAAAAACAAAGCACTCAAAAGGTATTTTCAAAATTCAAAAAGAATGGAAATATAGAATTAAATGAAATGAAGCAAAGAGTTGTTATGGAAAAAAAATTGGCAATAAGAATTGCAGGTCTGGGTTCAGAAAAGATACAAGCCTCTTCAAAAGATTCTGATAACTTAAGTGCTTTTAGCTTTCCCTCTGGGTCAGAAGGTGAAAACATCACCAATGATGAATCACCTCACTTTTCATGTGGCTTCTAACAAATTTGGTATTCAACAATATGAAAGTACTTTTGGCTACTTGTGGGAAAAGGTAATTTGAAGTCTTTGAGGAAAATATTTATGATTAAAGTCAAATTGAGAATTAAAATAATTATCTAATTTGAAGGGGGAAGAAGGTAGAGCTCCTGTAAAATTGGACAAATCCAAACTGTTTGTTATTTATTTTTATATCATTAAAATTATTGGTGTGCTGAGAAACAGAGATCCTCAAGGTGATGGACTCCAGGATAATCATTAAAAATTAAAGGGAAGGTGAGAAAAATAGGTTAGAAAAAGATACTCTTCCTCATACTATGTCCACATAAATATAGCCATGAACACTAACAGGACCCTGTACACTGAAGACTGAAATAGAGTGTTATAGTACTGACTAGTCAGGGTCTTGCTTAGTCCACTATTTCTGTCAGGGGTTAAGATTCAGTTTATTCTTAACTCCCCTGGCAATTTTATCACTACCTGCTTTGTAGTAATGAAAGTATCTACCTTTTTAAACTGTCTAAATCTGTCTCAGATCTCCAGTTTTGGAGGGCTGGAGAGGGCATATCTACTATCTTTTCCGGCTACCATTCACCAATTTTTCTTGTATTTTCCTGTTAGAATATAAGTTTTTTGAGAGACAAGATAGTCTTTGCTTTCTGTCTCCTCAGAAGTTAAGACAGTATTTTGCCCTTTTTATTTTATTCATTTATTATAGATATGCACCCTGAATTGAATCATTAAATTAAACACAATAAACATAAAAATAAACAATTATAATATTATAATGATAATTATGATATGATTTTTTTTTTGCTTTTTGCTGAGGTAATTGGAGTTAAGTGACTTGCCCAAGGTCACACAGCTAGGGAATGTTAAGTGTCTGTGACCAGATTTGAACTCAAGTCCTCCTTACTTCAGGGGTGGTGCTCTATCTACTGCACCACCTAGCTGCCCCTATTATGATAATTATAACTCCTAGAATTTGTATAATACTTGCTATATACCAGTTGCATGCTAAGCAATGAACAAATATTAACTCATTTGATATGTCTGTTGTAATTTAGAAAGGGGGAAGGGCATAGCCAATATAAAATAGAAAAATAAATGGAGTTTCCCTTAAAATGATAAATAGCGTCTATCTAAAATCATCAGGAAGCATTGTATATAATAGTAATAAGCTAGAAGCATTAAGATATAAAGATAAGATCAGGGGTGAAACAAGGTTGCCCATTACAACCACCATTATGCAGTGCTGTACTATAAAACTGGCTTTAGTAATAAAAGAAAAAAGAAATTGATTGAATTAAAGTAGGTAATAAATAAACTATGTGGGTTTTTTAATTTTTTTGCAGATGATATAATGGTATATTTAGAGAATCCTAGAGAATCAACAGAAAAAAGAACCTATTAGAAACAATTACTTTTAGCAACGTTACAGGATATAAAATAAAGCGACTTAAATCATCAGCTTTCTATGTTACCAACAAAGCCCAGCAGCAAGATATAAAAAGCAAAATCCTATTTAAAAGAATTGTAGAAAATATAAAATACTTGGGAGTCTAGACAAAGCCAGAAACTATAAGAACACACTTTTCACATAAATAGTCAGATTTAAACAATTGGAAAAAAAAATAAATTGCTTATGGTTAGGCTGAGCTAACATAATAAAAATGACAATTTTGCCTAAATTAAACCACTTAATCCAGTGCCATAGCAATCAAATTGCCAAAAAAACATGGACTTCCAGGGATAGACCCAAATGGCAGGAAGCAGCTCGAGCTCTCCCAGTCTCCCTGGAAAACCCCTGAAACTGAGCCGTGTCAGAATTAATCCAATCTCCAGCTCAAGGCAGACTGAAAAACTCCAAGAAAAGCCAGGCTCGCTGGGAGAAAAGGGTGTTCAATCCAGCTCAGACAGACTCTGGGGAAGCTGGTGAAAGGCGTTTAGTTATAGTAGAGCAGTACCTGAAATGCTTCCGTCTTGGCTCAGCAGAGGAGCCCAACAGGGGGCAGCCTCTAGTCCCAGCTCAGAAGGAAACTCTGGGAAACAACGGTGTGTCCTGCACAGAGCAGGCAAAGATACCCATGCAAACACAAGGGGGCGCTGTGCTCAAAGTCAAGGCTCAGAGCTGCACAGGAAGCTTGGGACAGCGCCCCCTATAACTCAGGAGCAGAAATCCACCATAAAAGTAAAAAAATAAAAAATAAAAAATATCAAAGAAAAGGAAAGAAGATGAGCAGGAAACAGAGAAGAACCTTGACCATAGAAACTTATTACAGTGACAGAGCAGACAAAAACACAAACTCAGACAAGGACAGAATGTGCACAGAAGAAATCCAAAATGGGTCTCAAGCCCAAAGAAGCTTCTTGGAAATGCTCATAAAACACAAATAAGAGAGGTAGGAGAAAAAAATGAGAAGGGAAATGAGAAACGTTACTGGAGAGAGTCAACAGCTTGGAAAAGGAAGGCAAATTTCCAAAATATTGCTTACAGAGCTAGAAAAGTGATCAACCTCATTCTTGAAGAAGAAAAGTTCAAGATTATCAAGGAAATTAATGGAATAAAAAGGGCAAAGGAAGGTAACCCTGCTGTATCAGACCCAATACTGTGTTAAAAAGTAGCAGTTATTAAAACCATTTAGTCCTGGCTAGGAAATGTAATGGATCAATGCAGTGTGTTAAGTACACAAGACATAATAATCAATAACTATAGTAACCTATTATGTGATAAACTCAAAGAAAGAACTCACTATTTGACAAAATTGCTGGGAATGCTGGAAAGTAGTATGGCAGAAATTGGGCATAGACCAATATCTCGTAGCCTATGCCATGATAATGTCAAAATCAGTTGAGTAGACCCAAAAGAGTGACATTATAAGGACATTAGCAGAGCAAGGAATAGTCTACCTCTCAGGTCTTTGGAGAAGGGAGAAATTTGTGGCCAAAGAAGAAATAGAGAAGATTATGAAATTCAAAATTGATCATTTTTATTACATTAAATTAAAAAGGTTTTACACAAAGAAGACCAATGCAGCCAAGACTAGAAGGGAAGCAGAAATCTCGGGAGCAATTGTTAAAGCCAGTGTTTACTGATTAAAGGCCTCATTTCTAAAATATATAAAAAACTGAGTCAAATTTTTAAGAATACAAGTCATTCCCCAATTGATAAATGGTCAAATGATGTGAATAGGCAATTTTCAGATGAATAAATTATCATTTTTAGTCATATAAAAATGCTCTAAAGCGCTATTGATTAGAGAAATGCAAATTAAAATAACTGAGTACCATCTCCTACTTTATCATCAGCTAAAATGACAGTACAAAATAATGATAAATATTGGAGCAGATGCAGGATAACTGGAACACTAATAGATTGTTGAGGAAATTGTAAAATGATCCAACTGTTCTGGAGAGCTATTTAGACCGTGCCCAAAGGCGTATCAAACTCTGTATACCCCTTGATCCAGCAGTGTCATTGCTAGATCTGTAACTTTTAAAGAGATGATAAAAGTGGGAGAAGTACCAACTTTTGCAAAAATGTTCATAGCAATTGTAATGGCAAGGAATTGAAAATTGAGTGAGTGCCCAGTAATTGGGGAATGCCTAAATAAGTTCTGCTATATGAATTTAATGGAATATTGTTATTCTATAAAAAAAGAAGAGCAGACTGATTTCAGAAAAGCCTGGAAAGACTTAGATGAACTTATGCTGAGCTGAGTAAGTAGAATCAGGAGAACATTATACACACACACACACACACACACACACACACACACACACACACACACATATATATTTATAGCAACTCTTTTATGAGTAACAGAGAATTGGAAAATGAGGGGATGTACATTAGTTGTTCAATGGTCAAACAATTTGTTGCATACGATTTACATATATATACACATATATATGTACATTTATAATAAAATACAATTGCACTATAAGAAGTATGATAAACATGAAAAAATATTTTTGGAGGAATTGTACATGTTTATCCAATATAAGACTGGTTGTTATCTTGGGGAGTAGGGAGGGTGAGAAAGAGAGAGAAAAATTTGCAACACAAAATTTTTAAAAAGGTGAATAAAAAAGTAGGATGCTCTCAGAAAAATCTGCAAAAACTTGCATGAATTGGTGCAAGCTGAAGTATGCAAAACCAGATAATTGTATACAATAATAGCAATATTGTATGATGATCAACTGGAAAATACAGCTATTTTCAGCAATACATGAAGACAATTTTGAAGGATTTATGATGAAAAATACTATCCATCTACAGAGAAAGAACTGATGGATTCTGAGTGCAAATAAAATAATACATTTTCTTTATTTTTTTTTTGTGTCTGTTTTTTCCTAACATGACTAAATTGGCATACTTTTTGCATCACTATAGATGTATAATATATATCAAGGGGAAAATTTTATTAAAAATTTGACAATCAAAAACATCAATCAAAATATTGCAACATAAAGGGGAAATTATAAATTATGGGGTGATTGGAGAACTTAGAAAACAGAGAACTGGAAAGTCATTCTACATTTGTATCTCTATATTCATCCAAGAGTGATGGATAGCTGATTGGTGTCTTAGATTCTCTTGATAGAAAGTAGCCCTTTAAAAAAAAAAAACCTGTGGGGCAACTAGGTGGCACAGTGGATAGAGCACCAGCCCTGAAGTCAGGATTAACTTTTTTCCACTTCCTGTGCCACTTATTATTACACAAACTAGCAGAACTCTACTAAAATAGATCATAATAATTCATGCAATTATGTAGATTAAATATAAAGTTCCAAAATAGTATTTTGTTTGCCTTTGGGAGTGATAATTGACCAAAATGATAGCAAGTTGAAGCTGAAAGGGTTCATAAAGGTGATTTAGTAAAAAAAAAAAAAAAAACTAAAAACAAAAAAACAAACTTTAACTTTTAAAAAATAAAAAAAAAATAAGGATGTAAGGAAATTTTCCAAATGTAAAAGGATCAAGCAAGAAATCAACAATAACTCATTAATCAATAATTATTCAAGTATTTATTATTTGATTATTATGTACCAGGTAATATCTTACACGAGAGGATATAAATATAAAGGGAAACTAATAAGTAGATAATGTCTACTATCAAGGGGTTTAAAAGATAAAGACAAAAAGTGCATATATAAGTATATATGGGATGAATATAAAGATAAAACTAATAACATAGTTTAATAAGAATAGTACTAACAGGCTGCTCAGAAAGGCCTTGATATATAGGGTACTGCTTACTTGTATTTTGGAAGAAGGAATGAATTTTGTGAAGCAGAGGTAAACATGGTGCAGATCTTAAGTACTGAGGTTGATTAGTGCAAATTCACAGAACTGAGAGGTGAAGTATGATGGGTGGGGAAGAGAGAGAAGGTCAGTATATCTATGTTGCAAAGGTTAGAATGTGGAGTAATATTCAATGAAGTTATCAAAAATAGGTTGTTTCCAGATTGTGAAAGGCTTTGAAATCTGTCTTGATTAGTATATATTAGAGCCACTGGTATTGTTAAGTACAGGAACTATATACAATATAGTTACAGAGACATACTTTCAAGTCATATTTTGACTGTTACATATAACAGAATACTTTAAATTGGGTCATCCTGCTTCCAAATACCGTGTTTCCATCCAGTCACTATGAAATTCGACCTTTCTCAATAAAAGATCAAAATGATGTGAGCAGGAAGTTAGAACCTAGAAAATTTAAACCTCTTTTTTGTCTTTATAATATTCAAATAACCTAAAGTCATAATTTTCATATAAAAACTATTTAAAGAAAAGTGTCTCTCAGAGAACAAAAACTATGAGAAATAATTATGTAGTACAGTTTAATTACCTAATCCAACACCAAGAATAATATTTTTATTTGTTGAACTATCTGCTGTCTCATTTGAAAAGCCTTTTGTAAAACCATTTAGTCCATTCTTTTTCCACTAAATATGATCACATTGATTATGTGCAAACAAATAATTAGATACATGTACAATGTGCTTGTAAAAATATAATTAAAGCAGGTACATATTATATGTAATATATATATACATATAATATACAATATAATACATACATATAATATATTAACATAAACACATACATACATTGCTAAATAAAACAAAAATTATACAACTTTCATAGTACAATCCTATGAAATTAAATGTCTTAGCTGTCATTGTCACTTTATACTGCTAGACAGTAGTAAAATAAATAAAACTTTTCTTCTTACTTTCCCCAGGTTATCACACCTTGAATTTGACATGTACTTTTGCTTTATTTAATAATCAAAAACTATCCCAAAACCAAAATAAAATTAACAGACTTCATTTTTCATAAAACAACACACACATATATACATATACATATATATATGTATATATATATATATATATGTACACACACATAAAACTTTTTAACATGTAACGAGTTAACATTACAAGAAAAAAGAAGTGAAGCCATAAAGGTAAAGAACAGCTCAGTAGAATATCATTACTTCTTGGTGATCACAAGGGACATGCCTGAAGGGGATTCAGCTGTGGGT
This sequence comes from Myrmecobius fasciatus, assembly GCA_023553655.1. Taxonomy (NCBI): domain Eukaryota; kingdom Metazoa; phylum Chordata; class Mammalia; order Dasyuromorphia; family Myrmecobiidae; genus Myrmecobius; species Myrmecobius fasciatus. The sequence goes on from JAJPUD010005447.1 coordinate 18,502, forward strand.
ATGGGAAATAGCACTTTTCTTTCCTCATTTCCTTTGTTGGCACAAGACACAAGACACTGATTTTAAGATAATTAAAGATTTCATGATGAAAGCAACAGACATATTATTTGACAGAAATGCTGAAATGAAGGTGCCAAATTCTGCAAGCTTTGGTAATTTGATGTGACTGCTGTCAAGAATATTCATTTGTTGAAATTAGATATAATGTCTACCACTAACTGTGGCAAAAATGAGGGAAATGTCCAGGTACAAAGTATATGGAAAACTACAAAAATATTTTTTGAAAAAAATGTATATATGTATATATATAATTTATTTATAAAATTTATTTTAAAATTTTGAGATCCAAATTCTTTCTCTCTCTCCTACCATTCCCCCTTAAGCACACAAGCAAATGATATTGATTTTGTGTGTGAATTTATACAAAATATTTTCCATAATAGTCATATCACATTTCAAAATGTGAGAAAATTATATTTTGATTAGCACTTGGTTTATCAATTTTCTCTCTGAAGGTCGACAATATTTTTTTTAATCTCAAGTCCTTTGGAATTCTTTTGTATCACTGTATTATTGAGAACCATCAACTCTTTTACAATTGATTCTAGTTAAAAGATTACTTTTACTTTTCATGATCATTTCCTGGTTCTTTCTTCACTTTATATCAATTCATATAGTTATTGCCATGGTTGTTAATGCTGTTGTTTCTTTGCTTTTCTGAAACCACCTCCCTTATCATTTATCAAAGAACAATAATACTCCATCATAACCCGAACTATATTTTTTTTCAGTCGTTCTTAAACTGATAAACATCCTCTTGATTTCCAATCCTTTGCCACTACAAAAAGAGCTACTGTAAATATTTCCATACACATAAGTTCTTTTCATTTGTCTTTGATCTTGTTAGGGCAAGAACTAATAGTGCTCTTCCTTGGTCAATAAGTATGACCCATTTTAACTCCCTTTGGGCATAGTGCCAAGGTGTTCCCTAGAATATTTGGACCAACACTGTATTATTGTATTATTTTCCTTCATCCTCTTGAGCACTTGCTACAAATATCTGAGAGTTGTTTTAATTTGTACTTCTCTAAACAATAATGATTTAAAGTGTTCTTATGTGATTATAGATATCTTTGATTTTTCTGAAAAATGAAAATTCTTAAACCATTTATTCATTGGGGAATAGCCATTATTTTTTATTATTATTAATTATTAATTTGATTAATTCCTTATGTATTTGAGATATGATGTCTTTATCAGAGTAACTTGCTATGAACTTTTTGATTATTTCTTTGTCAATGCCGTTTGGTTCACTGTTTTTCATTTTCAAAGAGGACCAAAATGATGTCACTATATTAGTCAAATTAGTGTTTCCAGTTGTGGCTGATCAGACCAAGATGAGCTTTGAATGCTCTGCCACAAGCCAGATACAAATAGTTCTTATGAACATTTGAGGCAGATTCTCTAACTCTGAACACCTCTTATTTCTCCTCAGCTAATTGAACCATACTTTGCTTATATAGCACAATACTTTCTCTGATGAAGGCACACCATACTGGGTGGTCCTGTGCCAGTACTATAGCATACAATCAATTCCAAAGTTCTTAAGAATGACTTTGAGATTTCCCTTGCATCACCTTTTATGAACACCTTGTGAGTACTTACCCTGTGTGAGTTTTCCATAAAATAGTTTCTTTTTGGCAAGCACACATTAATTTTTCTGTTATCTTTTAAAAACAGGCATATATTTTGCTTTTGTTTTGATTAAGATTACTTGTAATTATTTTTTTTACTACAGCTGCAACATAAGAGATTACGTTTCAGCCCTCTCTTTTTCACTCTGTGTCTGTACTTATGTTTCAAGTCTGTCTCTTTTGTACAATATTTTGTTTAATTTTGATTTCAAAGCCATTTTGCTATTTTTGTTTACATTTTTATGAGTGAGGTTATCCCATTCATATTTACACTACTATATGTTTCCTTCAATCTTACTTTCTTCTGTTTTTCCCTTTCTCTTTTTACTCCATTCCTAATCAAAAATCTGAGGGTTTTTTTGATCACTGCCTCCCTCAGTCTGTATTACCTCTAACACCATGCTTTTATGGATTCGCCCTTTCTCTTGTTAAGGTCCATAGGGGCAAGGTGTATATGCTAATTACTTATGTACCTCCTTCAATTCCCAGCAGAGTGTTTTACAAATAATAGGCACTGAATTAATACTTTTTTGAATAATGGCATTAATAAGGGAATTAAATGAAAAGGAATAAAATGAATAAATGAAAGAACATCTTATTATGGCCTATTGAGTATTACAAAGTACAATTATGATTTGAATAAAATTAATTGAACCAAGCAATTGACAAATATTTACTAAATTCTTTCTCTATTCAAGAAGCATATATTCTAATAGGAGAAACCAAATGTATATACATGGAAAGTACATACAGGAAATATAATAAGATAGAGATAAAAAGTCATTAGTGTGAAACCACTGTATTTAAATAAAACCTGTATAGTGGATTCAAAGCGGAATAGAATGGGGTAGGATTCAAACTTAAATGCAGTGAATTGTCCATTTAAATCACATGGTTAGTAATCCTCAGAATCTTGTTTGCTGTAAAGTTAATGAAGGCAATGAAATGAGCATCATTTGTATATGTAGTAATTACAGAAAGAGACATTGCAATTTTCCAAACATATCAACTTATTAATTGTAGGTAAATGGATAAACATGCAGACATCAGATCTTTGTGAAAAGAAAATGAAGAATAATGTCTTCAAAAGGATGTTATTATAATAATTTAACTGTTAATAATTTTTCATGAATTTGTTTGCCTGACAATTTTTATAGTAAATGAATAATACATCTGATGGCATAAGCTTATAGAGAAAAATATGAAAAAAATTGTGTAGTAAACCTTTTGTCTCTTAAACTGTCTTATTTTAAAAGACATTTTATGACTTCTAGAAGCATTTTCTAAATAGCAATTCAAGCATCAAAGAATTTCAAATTCAAATGACCCTCAGAGGTCATCAACTTGAATCCATATCTTAATAACAATCCATATTGCAATAAACTTTGGGTCATCTGGTAGGAGGAAAGATTTAAAAAAAATCAGCTCCTCTTCTTTTCTGTTGGGAGTGGTAGACCATGTAGGCATTTGTAATCTTTATAGATAGAGAAAAATCAGCCATCCTTATAAAATCATACTTAGGTACTTGAAATATTGAAATACCAAGAGATGTATATTTGTTGGTATGTATATACATATATACATTTCATATATATACACATATATGTATATATATATATACATACACACACGCATATATATACATATATGCATATGTACATGTATATACATATACACATGTATTATGTATATATATATATATATATATATATATATATATACATATATATATATGTATTTCTATGGAGAACATCTGTCAATTCTGTTTAGATACAACTAAATAGTAGACTGATCAGAGCCCTGGGCCCAGAGTTAGGAAGACTCCTAGACTTCCTCAAGTTAGGAAAAATTTCAGTTAAAATTCAGACTCTTACTAACTTTATAAATTTGGATAAGTATCTTAACCTCTTCCTGTCTGTTTCCACAGCTGTGAAATGCTGATAATAATAGCCCATACCTCTTAGCTTTGCCAAAAGGATCAAAGGAATGAGTTTAGCAGATACTATTTGTAGAGTCTTTCAGAAAGTCTAACAGATAGAAGTTTAAACCTAAAATCAGTATGATTTGAGTTCAAATTTCATCTGCATGACCCTGGAAAAATCAATTCTTTTCTCAATTTCTTTTATTTTAAAGTGGGGATAAAAATACTATCTAGTTCACCAGATTGATATGTGGATAAAATGAGATGATAATTATAAAGTGCTTAGCACAGTGCCTTGTATAAAATAAGCACTATATAAATGCGTATTTCTTTCTCTTTCTCTTTTCAGTAATAATTATTACTTCTTTTAAGGGGAACAAAGAAAGAGCATCATGTAGTCTATGTTTATGACTATTACTAGTAATGCCGATACAAATAGGTTTTCTTCCATGTTTACTAAAATAAATTGAAATCCTCAAACTTTTGTAATTTACTATTCAGTAAACAATAAAAAAAACTAGGAAAATTTAGTCCTTTATGCAACTCCTCTTTTAATATCATTTTTCTAAGCACAGTGGGGGAAAGCTTCCCCAAATCCTGACATTAATACTAACAATTAGGCTTAATGACCACATACAGATCAGCAGAGACTCCATTCATTTGTCCATCTGTAGTTTGGATTCCTTACAAAAACTGTGGTATCCAAATATTTCTCTTGGTTTCAGAAGATTCAGAACTATTGACATTAAAGTGATGGGCAACTGCCTTGAGTGAGTCAACGGAATCAGCTCAGCCTCTCAGCTGACACTTGAAAACATAGCCCTGAGATTAAGTAGCAGGACCCAACCCCTGCAGCTCCTTTGAACAGAGTTTACTCAAGCAGAGAGGATTTCTTCTTGCTCTCGGTGTAAATACAAGGGACTGTTATCTGCTGTGAGAATTGTTATGCTTTCAATAAATTAAAGGGTTTGTGAGAATCATATAACTATAATTCTTGGGAGCCACACCTATTATTCTGTATCAATCATGAATAGCTGATGTACTGACTTCCATTTTCATGTGAGAAATGAGCTCTGCAAAGCTTATGTTCCCTTGGGAACTCCCCTGTATTCTAGTGCTCAGTCTTGGAGGCAGCCTAGATTTTATTTAAAATTTACAGAACACACACAGCACAGCAATTATGGTTGTAAACTACAAAATCTGTCCCCAGAGATTATAAGAAGTCATTAACACCGGTATAATAATTCTGCCATTTCATGGGTCACCATGGCCAACAAATTTATCACCTAGTGACCCCCCCTCCTGGGGTTGAGCTTTTACTACTTAGCTAAGCTTCTGGTCGTTTGACTTTTAGGGAAATTGTAGACAGGGCCACACTGAAAGCCTCTCCAGCATCAGCATGGGCCTAACTTTGTCCTGAGCTGGTAGTCTTTGAGAATCCATGCATTATCTCTAAACTATGGTGAAATAATAAAAAAAATTAAGCAATCAATCAAAATTTGATTAAGCAACAACAGTGTTGTTACAAGTAAGCACTGTGCTAAGTACTGAGAATATAAAGATATATTTCCTGGACCTTTTAGTTTCATTGGTATGGGAAATAACTAAATGAAGAATCCCTCTCAATTAATACTGATTTATCATCTCTTACAAATTTTAGAGAGTTTTATAAAGCATAGAAATTTAGATCTTGCCCAGAATCACACAGGCAACACATGTCAGCAGTATGATATGAAATCAACTCTTCCTACCTTTCAGACTCAGTAGATTTTATATTATGTTGGACATGCCAATGGGATACAAAGACTAGTAAATAGTCTTTACCTGTAGAGAGAAATATTTTCTTTTATTTTTGTTATTTCCTAGAAATATTTCTTGGTCATGAAGTTATCATTTTTATTAAAACTTTTAATTTTCAAAACATATGCATGGATAATTTTTCAGCATTGATCCTTGCAAAACCTTGTGTTCCAAATTTCCCCCTACCTCCCTTAGATGCAAATAATTTAATATATGTTAAATATGTTAAAATATATGTTAAATCCAATATATATGTACAATTATCTTGCAGCACAAGAAAAATCAAATTAAAAAATAAAAAAAAATGAGAAAGAAAACAAAATGCAAGCAAACAACCACAAAAAGAGTGAAAATGCTATATTGTGATTCACACTAAGTTTCTCATTATCCTCTCTCTGGGTGTAGATGGCTCTTTTCATTACAAGATCGTTGGAACTGGCTTCAGTCATAGAACCATTTTAAGAGCAAGACATCACATATATATTTGTGTGTGTATATATACATACACATACATATATGCGTGCACATATGTATGTATGTTATATATATGTATATATCCATATAATATAAAATGAAAAATTAAGTTTTTTTTTTTTTAAGATCTCTCCTCCTACATTTCCATTTAATTTACATCTTATTCTCCCCCATATATTCTGCAATCAAATATCACTGGCCATCTTGCTGTTGCTCAGACAAGACAATCCTCTTTACTCTAGGAGTTTTCCCTAGCTTATATCCCAAGGTTGGAATTTTCTTGCTCCTCCCCTCCAGTCCTTGACTTCCCTGATATTCTTCAAGACTCAGCTAAATTTTTGCCTTTTGTACAAAGGCTTTCTTACCCCTTCATTAATGTTTATTGTTATTGTCTTTCCTCCAAGATTAACTCCAATTTATCTTAAATATGTCCTCTTAGCAAAATATTGTTTGTTTTGCACACATATTAGAAGTGGAATTTCTGAGGGATAAAGCCAAGATGGCACAAGATGGCAGTAATTTGGCTGAGCTCTCCGGTACTCCCCTCCAAACACCTTTTAAGTCAAGCCTCAAAACAAAATCTAGAGTAAGATGAAGCAATTTCCCCACCTAAGACAGTTTAGAAGATTGGCAGGAAAGGTTTATCTCACTGGAGTTAAGTGCATAGTTCAGCACAGGTCTCCACCCAGCAGGTAAACCACAGGGATAATCTCTAGGAATACAAAAAGAATTTTAAAATAAGTCCCTGTCCTCAAGGATCTTACATTTTAATGAGTCATCTTTGGAGAGATGAAACTCCCTAGTTTGTTGACTTATTTTCTAAAAATAGACTTTCCAAGATCCAACACCATTCTCTACATATAGATTATTCTGTGGATATTGGAACTATAAACTGCAATATTTTAGATGATATAACTCTTTGATGCAGCCTAAGATTCTGTTAGTATTTTTGATTGGTGAATCAAACCATGTTGGCTCATATTGAGACTGTCAATGAAAATGCTTATATCTTTTTTAATGCCATATTTTTTCCACAGTCCCTTATTTTATTCTTCTATAGAGAGACAAAGTAGATAGAGCACTTTGCCGAAAATCAGGACTACCTGAGTTCAAATACATCCTCAGTCTAGCTGCGTGACCCTGAGTAAGTCCCTTAATCTCTGTCTGCATCAATTCTTTTTTTCAATTTCAATAATAGCATCTTCCTCCCAGAGCTGTTGTGAGGATGAAATGGGATACTATTTTTAAAACATTTAGCACAATGCCTGGCACATGGTGTGCACTTAATAAATACTTCTTCCTTTCCTCCCATCCTTATACAGGGCAAGACCTTAAATTTATTTCTATTAAATTCCATTCTTTCAAGTGAAACTTAGAATTTCATTATTTCTAACCTGAAAGGTCAGTACATTTTTATGGGGTGACAGGTGGAGAAAGAGGTTGTAGATCTAGAAAGAACTTTTAGCTTGTCAGGGAAACTTTGAGCAAGTGGATAAATTGAAGGATTAAAGAGGGTAGAGAAATGGATTTGAAATAAGATATCCTAGCACATTTAGAGTATTAATTAGTACTTTACTGGTTCCTTAGACTTTATTGCAAAGAGTTTCTATAAATTCTTTAGAAATCATTTTCCCCCAAGTCTCACTCTCCAAGCAGGTGCTCCAGACCCCAGTTCTTCATTCTTTTCACATGATGTTATACGTTAATAAAGACTTATAAAATGTTTGTTCCCCAAAGCAGATGTGTCTTAATTGCTGTTACTTCAAGCACAGCTATGCAATGCTTATTTTTTATCCATTGTTTTAATTACCCTCTTAACTCTCAAATGTTAAGACAAATGGCTGCAATACTGAAGAGAATTGTAATCAAACTATTATGTGAGAAATATAGACACAGGAAACCTCTGCAAATGGAAATCTAGATTTCTTATGTTGTTTTCAAGTAGACTTTTGGGAAGACATTATTTTGTGGTATATAAGCAGGTTAAGTTATGTTCTTGTTTTTGTTGTTATTATTACAATTAAAATGTGAAAAAATTGATCTATAAAAATTTAGCATGATTATAGTGAGCTTTTAAACCTGTGATAAATATAAAAGGCTCAGAATAGACTAATCTGATCCCACACTACATTCAGAGTATCAGAATATCTATAAAGATAGAAGAGACCTTTCAATTCATCAAGACCAATACTCTTATTTATTTAATTTTAATTTTTAGATTTGATGTAGTGTAGATACTAAGTAACTTATGTTGTTAAGTACCTTGCTCGGGGTTACATATATAAGTTGTAACTATTTAACATGAAATTTGAACTCAGCACGTTCTTCCTGATTGCAAGTCCAAGATGCAAAGTCTATCTACTGGGTCACTTGGTCTTTTAAGCTCTTATCTTGTTTTCAACTTCTCTGTTTTACCTGCCCTTTGATTTAACTAAAATTCACTATTCCTTTATAAGCACTCTTTTTTTTTTTGCCCACTCTTGTGATTTTTCCTATGTGGATCTTTTTACCTAGAATTTCCCATTCTATCACAATCTTTCCCAGACCTCAAGGGCAGCTTATATATTTTGTCTTCTACAAAGAAATATGTCAGCCTTTAAATCAGATGTGACTTTCGTCTATTCTAAATCCTGAATTTCCTTACCTCTTTTGTGGAATTTACTATTATCTCCCTTGGTGTTAGTTTTTTGTCCAAATATTTATGTGTTGTAGTGATAAAGGAATAATAAATAAATTATCCTTTACACCCAAAAACTTACGGACTGACAAACCATGAAAAAACTCACATGACTTTGCCAAAGGTTTAGATGGAGGACAATCCACATTAGTGGAAGAAGTTCCCAGCCCACAGAAATAACGGATCCTTACAGAATTTCCTATTGTATAAGAATGCATTAATTGTTGTTATTTAGAAGAATTATGAGGAATCCATAAATCTTTTATAAATGGATGTGTGTAGATGTGTTTATGAACAATGTAGACAGTAGTTTAGATAAAATATTAATTAGAACAGTAAAGCAGTTCTGCAAAGCATAATATATGAGCTCTTATTTTTTAAGAGTGGAACATATGGTCTTTTCATGGTGGCACACAAATCCAAGTATATTCCCTCCCTTCTTATGGCTAATATTAAGTTTCAAAATCTAAACAATTCATGTGCTTGGATAAACTTCATATCAGCCTCTAAACAAGTGCGTAATTTTGTGTGTTGATGATTCCCTAAAATTTAAAGTTCATCCATGGCTACCTCTATTTTATGTTAGACATTACAGTTGACATTGTCATATATGATTTACACATTTCAAAATTACTTGCAAGAAACCCTGCATTTCCTGTTCTTAATGTTTTAGCTTACAGACCTTAGGGGTGATGATTTTGAAAAGAAAACTAATAAAATGTGTGATTTCATTTTTTTTTAACTTAGGAAAAATTTTTTAAATGTCAGTTTTATGTAAATTATGTTATTTACATTACACTGAAAGACTATTGGAAATTTTTATTTAAATAAGATAAAAAGTCTGAATTTTTCCTTTAAAAAACAGTCATTTATCTAAACCAAGATATTTACTGCAAAAACAAACTAAAAGTCTTCACAGTAAAATTTTTCTCATGAACCTCTAAAAAAAGGCTGACAGTAAAAGTAACTTTGCTTGATACTTTGTTCTTGAGATGTAGCATAAGTTTCTTTTAAGTTTCAAGAAAGTTAACATATAATATTTCTTCTGATTATTTTTAATCAGATGTTTCAAATTTTCTATACTTGGTGTTCCTTCATTCATTCAAAAAACACTGCAGTGCCTACTATTTTTCAGGCATCGTGTTAAATGTTGAGATTAAAATGAAATAATCTCTGAATTTAAGGGTCTTAACCTCTCTTGAGGAGAATTGGAACAACATTAAACTAATATATACATATGAAGATATTTAAATTAAGTACAAAATAATTTTAGAGAAGAGGCAAGTACCAACCGGTACTTAGAATACAATTCAAGTAGAAAAATATAAATTATGCTGACCCTTAAGGAAAATTACAGCTTCTAAGTGATGGAGATGGAGATGGAATGCATTCTAAGTCTGAGAAATGGTTTGTACAAGGGGACATTACGTTGAGATAAAATATTGTACATAGGGAAGAGGAAGAGATCTAATGTAGTTATTTTATATATATATATATATAATACATAGTTATTGCATATAATGTGTATGGAAGTTTCAAGTGCTAAAGGAAAGAGAGTTTGCATTTTATGCTAAGAAGAATAGAAAGAAAACAGATGTTTATTTGAGGAATGACATAACAAAATCTATGCTTTAGAAAAATGGTGACTTTGTCTTGATTTCTAGTTTACAATGGCACCACTACATTTGAACTCAAGCTATCAATATGGGATTATAGAAATTATCTTAGCAATAATAATCTGGGAGGATGAGTTAGTCCTTTCCAAGTGGATGCAAAGAAAATGTAAGCTGAAAATAGAACCATTTATAGATGTTTAGAGATCTTTTCATGATATCTTAGGTTGTAATATCCCAAAGAAATTTAAAAAATACTTAATTATGATACTACCTACATTAAGAAGTTAATATTAATTGCTAAAACATGTCTATGTATAATTTGAGTATCCTTGATAAAAGTATGAAAAGAGGCAAGATTTCTTTACCAATTTTACAGTGGGTAATGTCTTAATAGTTACAGTTGACTGAATTATGGAGAAGACATGGAACTAATAGATAAATACACAAATATAGACATAAACACACACACATATATATATATAGAAGATAGATGATAGATCTTCTCTGACATTGCAAAGCAGTTCAATTTACGTTCTTAAAGTTTCATAAACCACTTAGGTTGTTTACTTAATGACATATCCATTACCTCAGTGCTAATACTTGCATTCAAATCTACCCGGTTTCAAAGTACTTTCCCTCTTACTGTCATTTCCTTTCTTCCTCCTTTTTCTCTTCTACTTCCCTTCCCTCTTCTCCTTTCCCTAGGTCCTTTTTTTCTTTTCTTCATTCTTCTCCTCTTTTGTTCTTTTTCACTTTTCCAAAATTAATGAAAGGTAAATATGAGAAACCTATTTTATTAGGGAAAATAGACTAGGAAATAGCTGGCAGAGTAGACAGCATAAGTATAGATTAGTCAGAAGGTAAAGAAGAAGCTTGGCTAAAGCAATGACTAGACTACTCAAAATATGTACTCGTCAGGGGGAATACTTGAATGGAGTCTCTGAAAACTTTAAGCTCTTAAATACTCATTTAATCTTAAGGATTTTCAAAACCCATATCAAAGTGAGACAGACATTTCTCCTCCTCTATCTTATAGAGATTGAAGGTCATTTATCATTGTTACATAGCATTATGTCTATTTATCTATATGTCTATATATCTATTAGATATATTACAGAGAGAGAGAGGGAGAGAGAGAGAGGGAGAGAGAGAGAGGGAGAGAGAGAGAGGGAGAAGAGAGAGGGAAAGAGAGAGAGGGAGAGAGAGAGAGGGAGAGAGAGAGAGAGAGAGAGAGAGAGAGAGAGAGAGAGAGAGAGAG
>JAJPUD010005447.1:32187-60687 GCA_023553655.1 Myrmecobius fasciatus
GAGAGAGAGAGAGAGAGAGAGAGAGTGAGAGAGAGAGAGAGAGAGAGAGAGAGAGAAGAAGGGGAGGAGAGAGAGAGAGTGGGAAAGAGCTGGGTATGTGGAGGAAGTACCTTTCATGTCATCATGATGTAATTCTCTTTCTCAAGAAGCACCAGTACCCTCCTATTGGTCCAGCTATAAAAATAAATGCTTTTATGTGGCATTGTAATAATCTTTTTTCCCAAACTCTATTTCCAAACTGATTATACATTATTCAGTCATGCTATATTTCCATACATGCTATTTTTTGTGTGTGATAGCTCATATCCAATCTTTTAGAATTCATTTTAGTTGTTCTCCTGGTCTGGAATACCCTCCTTTTTCATATCTCCCTTGTGGTATATAAGAAATTGAATGCTTTATGTTTTGCAACAAAAAGGGAATAATGTATGGGGTAGGATGGAATAAAGTGTAAAGGGAATAATATTAAGGGAAATAATGTGTAATCAATATGGAAAGAGAGTTTGGGATGAGATTGCACAATGTCAAAAGAAATTGTTTGCATTTATACAAAGGCAGTAGGAAGGCATAGGAGTTACTTGAAGAAGGGTATGACATGATTGATGTGACATATTGTCCTTCCACAGACCCAGGTCATAAGCTCTCAATCACTTAGTAGATGGCCCTTGGGAATCATAGCAGGTAAATTCATCCTCCTGGGAGCTAACCTGGCCATGAACCTCTCTGACTTTAAATAGGCTAGTCTTTGGACAAAAGATATATAATCCATTAAAAGAATGTTTTTAAGATCCTGCCAGATTTTGTAATCATAATCTTCAGGAGCTCAAGGTCTCCTCTGTACCACAAGAATGCCTTGAATAACCTTTAGTGGAAGAGATAACTTTCTCTTAAAAAATGAATTTGATTCAGCAATTTCCTCTCAAATCATTATGTTACCTTTCTCATTGTTAATAAATCCATTCTCCTTCACTATTCTGCTTTAATTTAAACTAATTTGCATTGTTTAATCTACCTTTCTAATATATCTGCATGTATGTATATGTGTTCCAAAATAACAGCAGACAGCATGATTGAAGAAGTAAACACTTATATGTTTCTAAGAAAAAAGAAGAAAATTACAACCATATTTTTACAAAGACTTTTCAACAATTCTCTTTAAAAAAAAGCTTCAAAATAGGAAATGACAAAAAGGCTATTTTCAAAAGTCAAATTGTATAATTCTGTGAAATAAATAAAATTAGAACAAGGTTTCTTAGCCTAGCATATAGAATCTACATGTAAGTTTCAGAATATTTCTGAACTTGGTTGGCAGAAAATACACTGTGTCTTTATTTTCAATAAGTTCTAACTGAAATTTAGCATTTCCTCCAAATATTTAGGAAAAAATATGTCTACAATATATTATTATATAATTAGAAGTAATTATTTTGAGAATAGCTTATGGGCTTTATCATATTGCCAATGGAGTCAATGACAGAAAACATATTGAGCACCCCTTAATTGTATATCATTCATTATATCAAAAATCCTTTTTATATAATATGGAAACATATTCTTCAATAGAAACAAAAACTCATCATTATAGATATTCCCTTCCCATGTAGGTTAAAACACAATCATGTCTAATCATTCTCCTTGTATAATATTTGTCTGTAGCTTTGTATTAATCTTTTATAATGGTTCTACCTAATGACTGGGATACCTTCATTTATATAATTTCATAATTTGTGGATGCATGCACAATTCACATTCATGAAAGGATGTGAATGAAAACCTTTAGGATATAATAGTATGGATGGTCTATGATCTGCATTATTTGATCATTAGGTCCATTTAAATTTTGAAGTGTAGAAATGCCAATTAAAACAACTTTGTACCACCTCACATCTCTGAGTGGTTAAGATGACAGGAAAAGATAATGTTAAATGTGGGAGTAGATGTGGAAAAACTGGTACACTAATGCATTGTTGGTGGAGTTGTGAAATGATCTAACCATTCTGGAGAGTAATTTGTACAACTATGTACAAAGGTCTATAAAACTGTGAATAACCTTTGACCCACCAGTGCCATTACTGGGTCTGTATCTCAAAAAAACCTTAAAGGAGAGAAAAGGAACCACATTTAAAAAAAATGTTTATAGCAATTCTTTTTGGAGGAGCAAAGAATTGGAAAATGATTAGATACTCATCAACTGGGGAATGGCTGAACAAGTTGTGGTACATGAAGGTAATGGAATATTATTATTCTATAAAAAATGGTGAACAAGCTGATTTTAGAAGTCCTGGAACGATTTACATGAACTGATGCTGAGTGAAATAAGCAGAATCAGGAATACATTGTACACAATAACAGAAATGATGTGCAATGAGCAACTATGAAACACTTGGTTCTTCTCAGGGATTCAGTAATACAAACCAATTTCAATAGACTTTGGACAGAAAATGCCAATTGCATCCAGGAAAAGAACTAAGGAGACTGAATATAAATCAACATATGATATGTTCACTTCTTTTTTCTTTTTTTTTTATCTGTCCCAAGGTTTTTGCCCTTTGCTCTGATTTTTCTCTCCCAACATGATTTATAAAATAATGTGTATTAAAATAAATAAATTTACTAGAAAACATAAAAAAGAAATTTATAAGTCTATATGTGAAATATTTGTATTTTCCTTCTTTCATTCATCAGGTTAAGTATGTGACAGAAGCACCTTGTATAAGAATTTTTATTAATCCCACATCTGAATCTATCATCATCTCTAATATTAACTTCCATCTACTCTAAGTATCTTGCACATTTTGATTTATATATATCATCACTTCTATTAAAAGACAAACTTTCTGAGGGTTGTTATTGTTTTTGCCTTTTTTAGGCAAATGTTTCACACAATGCCTGACACATAGAAAGAACTTGCTACATGTTTATTGATTGATTGGTGCATATCTTTGATGAGACCCTTTCCACTATTTTCTCATCAGCAAAATGGAAGAGTTGAAGTTAAAAACTTTTAAAGTAAATCCCAACGCTAAATATATCATCCTATGTCTTTTAAAATTTATTTGCTTAGTAACATTATAACTATCCTTCATTATGTTTTCTCTCAATCTGTATATTTAATCAAATGAGAAATCTTTTGGATTCTAATTTTACAACATCATTGACACTGGTCCCTATCTCCCTATTCACATCGTCACCAATGTACCTCATACCCTCATCATCTCCCAAATGGAATGTTGTAATGACCTTTTTTTGCCTCCCTGACTCAATTCAATACATTCTCAGCACAGCTACCAAATTGATTTTCCTAATTTGAAGGTCTGACCACATTACTCCAATACTCAATAAATTCTAATGGACTTTTTTGGCCTCTGGAACCACACTTAAGCTTTTGTGTTTGGCTTACATGCTTCAAAGCTATTGTCATTTCAAAACTTCATTATGCAGGATTTCACAAAAGTCTATTTTAGTATATTTATATAGTATATATATAGTATAATTTAGTATAGTTTAGTATAGTTATATAGTATAATTTAGTATAATTTTAACCTTCATGCCTTAAAACTGCCCTAATGTTTTTGAATATTCTGTGTTTATCTCCCTTTTCAATCACTATGGCCCAGAAAAAGTGACCTTGCTTATTCCTCTACAATACAACATCTCCATCATCTACAGTTTCATACTACCTTTCCTACATACCTGGTATCTTTACCTTCTCACCTGACCTAAAACTTATTTTTCATTATTGTGTTTTAAGTTTTGTCTTCTACATAAAGTCTGTTGTTGTTTTTTATTTGTTTTGATTTTTTCCCTGATTCTCTCTGAGCTGCTAGTGTTCTGTCCTTCAGAACTATTTACTTCGTGGTTATTCTATATAAGTTATATGGCATCTCAAAGATGGGGAGTTTGCTTCAGAACCAGGAAAAGCTGAGATTATGTCCAGCATTTGGCACATGTGGACTGGGTTGTCATAGGCAAATTATTAATTTCCTCAGTATATAATTATTAAATACTTCTTTAATACTAGAAGTTGAAGAAGAGATGGCAAATGATATTGGAAGAAGGGATTTTCTTTATTCAATAATTCTTTATATTAATAATATAACAAGCCTAATACCTGTTCCCTATTTTGTATATATTTGTTTACTTCTATTTATTCAGTCTTCATGACAAAATGTAAATTTCTTAAGGACGGAGACAGTTTAGTGTTATCTCTAGTCTCTGACATATGATATAAATTTAATAAATCCTTTTTGACAAATTGAATGAGGTAACATGTAGGGATATTTTATCCTATCACTATAAACTTTCCCAGTCTTTGAAATGTTTGAAATATTATTCTCATCTAATCTGGTAAACTTAATTAGCTACTAGTTAATATATGATTTTCTTTTAATTTCTTTTGACAGGTCAAGTGTTTATTAGGATAGTTATCTCTACTAGTTTTTCACAAACAACTGTTTAATTAATGAGAGAAAGCACATATAATTTTCATTATCAGATTTCTGATATATTTTCATATATTTTGTTTAAGCAAAAAAAAATAGGATACACACTTACATATACTATACACTTACATTTCAAGTTATTTTTAAATAATTCTTGCCTCATAAAGATTCTAAGTTTCCAAGTGAAAAATACTCCCTAAAAAAACAGTAAAAATGCTGAGTTGCTGTATTCACCACGGAATTTCATTGGCACTATGTTATTTGTGTCTTTAAAAAATAAATGATTGAAATGAAGAATGGCATCAACTATATAGTTGGCAATTGTTTTAGCTCTCAAAACCAAAATAAATCATAGTCATAAATCATTTAAAAATACTGCCTAGTAAACAAAAATAAATTGCTTAAATTACATTTTCTATATTATGAAGAGAACAGAACAGTAGGTTAAAGTTGGAGAAGTTGAGGCTAATGTAGGGTTGGATGAAAGTATGATAATCTAGAATACCTTATACACTGCTAATTATTTGAAAAGCTATTGGCTATGATTAGATTTTTCTAGACTGTCTTTAAGAAAGAAAAGCACTTAAAACTTCATTATAGTTTTTTTTCCTTTACTATAGAATGTCACACTAATGACAGTGATTAAAAGAGATTGTCCCCTCAAGCCCTTTGCTATTACTGGTCTAATGAATAGGTGCGTGACTAGGAGTATCTGGTTAAGTGAAAAGGTTGATTCTTTGTGAACTTAATTCTGAACATTGTCCTCTCCAATGGCTGCTGCATGCTTCTAATGTCTTAGAAGGAAGAAGTAGGTTGCAGTGGAAAGGATGATGTGGAATGAGAGGACAGAGATTTGTATTGTAGTACTGCAACTTAATGGTTAGGTGAATTTGGTCATTTCTTCAACAGCATTTATTAAGTACCATTCAGGTGCAAGGCCTTAATTCAGGTTCTGGGAAAACCAGTAAAAAGAATAAAAGAAATTCTAGTTGCAATAAGTTTGCATTCAAATGAAAGAGAAAAAAATAGTAATTATAAAATATATCAATAGAAAAATATAAAGTTAATAAATGAAAATATATACAAAGTACCCAAAAAAGTAGTTTAGGAGGTAGGATACCATAAAATTGGAGGATAAAAGAGATCTTATTTGAGTCAAATCTTAAAGCAAGAGGGACTATATGAGGGGTACATAACAAGGGAATGAAAATCAGGTACAGGAGATGACAAAGCAAAGCTATGGAGGTAGGAGATGGGATGCCAGGGAAGGAAGGATTGCAGAGAATATAAGGGAGAAAAAGTCCTAGGAGGTTGGAAAGATTGGTTGGGAGTTGTATAGTCCATAAAATGATAGTTTATTTATAATTTATATTTATTTATAATTTATTCTAGAAGCACTTAGGTTACTATTGCAATTGTTTAAAGTAGGAGAATCACATAATCACATCTGTGCTAAAAATTATTAAAATATATGTATCTTTAAATATAAAGAATTTTACGTTATAGATATACATCAGAGAGAGAAACTATATTGAAAAGAACAACATCTAGCAACCAATTATCAGTATAATAAGAGCAACTTTAATTTGGTTGACAGAGAATATCATTAAGGAAATTTTTATCATCTTAATGGATCTAACTAGAATTTTTTTTTCAGTTAACACAAAACTTCCAATGAAATGATTTGCCTTATAAACTTTGAGCTCTTGGTTAAGATGGCAATGTGAAAAGAGCCAGCCAAGGCAAGTATCCCTATGAAAGACTAGAGTATAAAATTAGAAGAATGATAGATAAGGCTATGATAAGTGAAACAAAAAACAAACATTAATCTTTGCCATCTACTCCAGAATTGATTAATACAAATGGATATGGTAGTTTTAAATAGAGATACACCAGGGGAGCTTGCAGCTGGTGGAATATTATCCTGGCATAGTCATATCAAGGATGGAATAAAGTACGGAGAGGTGGATAAAAGTGTGATACACCAGACTTAGGGTATCCTAAGGGGGCCTTAAATCAGCAGTTATATTGGCACCCCATCTAAAATAGCCCGTTAGTATTCGGCAGATGGCTGGTTAGGTATAGAGAAAGTGGAGTGTTGGGGAAGTTTGATGCCATGGTGATCCAGAAGGTCTGAAACCAGGACAATCCTTGATTTATTAACTATACAAAGGGGAGTGGGGAGATTCAAATCAATTCTCATGTTTTAATTGGACATGATGAAGGAGAGAGAACTAAGGCTAGCATCCATGTTGGGTGAGGAAGAGGAAAAAAATATCAGTGGATGTGGGTCTCAACAGCCCTATTTAGAATTATGACACATATTTAGCATCCATGCAGATTACAAAAAAAAGGACAAATTAAGTCATATCTGAATGGAGAAGAGGAGGAAACTAATACTGTTATAAAATCTCCATTTCAGCCTGAGGCTAGACATATGAGTAAACTAAAAGCAACTTTGATTTCTATTTTTTTTAAATGCCATGGGTTAAGAAAACCCTAATAGGTGAACCTAAAAAAAAGAAATAGTTTCACAAGAAAAAGAGGCACAGGCTCAGGGTGGGATTTCTATTTCCTATCTCTCCCTTGCTTAAAAATTTAAATTTATATTCAATTACTTCCATAATATCTATCTTAGGTCTCCTACTGATATGTACCATCTCCTTTTAAAGTATCCCTAGTCTAACCAACTATTTAAAAGCATAATGTTTAAAAACTTGGTAGGCAGCTGAAGGGATTTTCAGGGATAATTTTGGCTAGCATTTTAACCTTGCATGCTGACTTTAGAGCTGAATCCTTACAAAACATGCAATTCCACTGTGTGATGCAAAGTCATTCAGTGAGAGGGGAATCCCCAGTTCATTCAATCGTGGGATGGCTCAATTATCAGGAAGTTGCTTGTAGTTGTGGTTGTTATAGTTGTTTCCTGACATCAATACTAAATTTGCCTCATTGTAACTTAGCCCTGAATATAAGCCCAGATTACAGAGATAACATTTTTTCCCTAATGGAAGAAAGGAAGATAAGATGAGGAAAGATTTTGAGTGAATGATGGTTTCAATTTTCAACTTGTTAAATCTAGGATCTCAGTAGGACATTCAGGTAAAGAACTTAATCAAATAGTCCAGTTTTAATGCTAAGAATAGAAAATGGATACAAATCTCAATTTGAGGATTTGGGAGTAATTGTCAAAGACCAGATCATTAATTCTGACACAGTATGGGAGATCTAAAATAGAATAGGATTGAGAGGAAAGAAAGAAGTCAAAACAGAACCATAAGGATTGTTACCATTTAGAGAAGACAAAGTATTTTTGGTGGAAGCAGAAGCCAGGGGAGGAGAAGATGAGGAGGGAAAGTACAGGCAGCACGCGTAGACTACTTTTCAGAGTAGCATTTCTTTCTCTGATCATTCCTATCTTCCGAAGAGGATAATATTGGTAAAAGCAAACAAAAACAAGAATTTTGAGGGAAAGAGTATAATATTAGTAAAAATAAACAAAAATAGAAATTTTGAAGGACAGGAGATAAGTTGAGAAAGATAATATTGTGATCTCATTTCTTTCAGTAAAAAAGAAAAATATCCTATTATCTTTAAAGTTTTAGAGGACTGAACTTGAATGCCTATTTAGGATGGGAGTTTTAGAATAACTAAATAATTCTAGTCCCCAAAATAGTTATCTTTTTCAGGCACTGGTTGGAAAATGTTAATTCCTGCTTTATTATTATCATTTTCTGGTACTTTTGTAATTTTTAAATTCCTCAATTAGCCATGCTAAAAATGAATGTGACATTCTACAACTTGTGTCCAGAATATTGAGGTAACAAGGTAGGTAACATGCTTCATTACTGTTCCTTTTATAAAACATGGTTTATTATAACATTGATAAGACTTTTTAAGTCATTCAACACTTGTCTTTACAATGTTAGTGTGTGTGACTCTTTTCCCTCTCCTGCTTCTGCTCATTTTACTAAGTATCAGTTCACATGAGTCTTCCCCAATTTGTCTGCAAAATTACCTCACTGATGCATGTGGTCTTCTATTACCAATTACAACTGTTTTTATAGAACAATAATACTGTGAATAAAATATCTTTAATACTGATATTTCCTTATTGGATAAAACTACTTTCTGTATCCAACTGAGTGAAATGTATTATTCCTTTTTTGAGCCAAAGCTGATGAAGTCAAGCTTCAGACTATGTTCATCCCCTCCTTTCTTTCCCTGAATTGTAATAGGTCTTTTGCTCCTCTTCATGTGAACTAATTGTCCCATTATACCTTCCTTGTCATTTTATCCCACCCCTTAATGTCTTTGTCTTTTTTATCATCACATTAGAGTCCTTTCACAATCACACTCTCTGTCCTTGTGGGGCTCCCCGCATCTGTCCCAGCAACACATAAAATTCTCAAGAAGTCCAGCTCACAGTTTAAATAGAAAATGGGTTATTTTCTATAGTTAGATCCTTCAGATGCAATATCACATGGCATTATCATTGTAATGTCTCCTGAAAGAGATTTATTGTCACTCAAAAGACTTTGGTTTGCTCATGCACCCAGAACAGGCCAAGTGGATGAAGAGTGTCTAATGTCCAGACTGATTTGCAGATGGATATCTAGCCATGTGTATATCTGGAAAGACAGAACAAATTGGTCCTGGAGTTAAAAAAAAAAGGAAAAGAATAGTAGAGTGCATTGTCTTTGAGAAATTTCAAAGGTCCTTTAATTACTCAGTTTCTACTGAAAATTACAGCACGTTTTCTTTTTTTTATTTCATCATTATAGTGATGAAATATGTCTGCAAAATATGAGGCAAAATAGCCTCCAAAGAAGTGAGGGTAATGGAAAGGTGCATGTGGTGTAAGCAAGCTAAAACATACTAACCAAATAGGAATTCCAAAGAGGAAAAGGAATTAAAGTTATGAAACTGTATGATAAGAAAAGATGGATTGTCCAACACTGAGAATAAAAAATGAAAGGTGGGCAGCCCAAGTCTAGACTAATAGAGCATTGTCATTTCAGGAAAGGCTAAACATGAGGAATACCTTTACCATACTGGATAGATCTCCTGAGGGGAACTTCTGGGATTCATTTGGACACATGGGCAGCCATGAATGACTTGTAATCTATTCTATTACTCTACTATAATCTGACATCATAAGGAACATTTAAATTGAAATAACAGCTCCATTTCTCAATTTGAATAAGAGGGCTAATCAATAGAAAATAATAATTTAAATATTAATAGAGCACAATCTTTGGAAAGTCTTATAAAACTAGAATGATTTTGATTGTGGGGCAGGGGGCAAACAATAAGTTCACTGTCTTATGGTCTGCTAAATTCATCAAGACTTATAGGGAGGGCCTCAAAACAATGAACTAAGGCCCAAATAATTCAGGATGACTACTTTTTTTGTTGCTAGAGAGGTTGGGAATGGAACCTATTTCATTATCATGAATATTAATACTAATAAAATCATGTGCCCTTGATGTAACAAAATAACATTTTGCTTTTATTATTGGCTATTATATGCCTTGGGATAAATAAAATTTTAATCATGTAATATCAATCATTAATAATTCAGAGTCTGGTATGAAGTGGTATTCAAGAAGGCATTTGGGTACTCAGTTCATATAAAATCATTTGATGTATGTAAAGTGCTTTGCAAACCTGAAAGCACTATATAAATGTGAATTATTACTGCAATTACTATTAATTCTGTTTTCATGATTATGCTTAATGATTATAACTATTATTACATTATTTATGCTTTATTGACTAATCCCTAGGAATGTTAAAGGATATAGCTAGGATGAAAAGGTAATAGGATGTCAGATTTAGAACTAAAAGAAGCCTATAAGGTTGTTTTAGAATCAAATGAGATAATATTTGTAAAGTGCTTAGCATAATGCCTTGTACAGAATAGCTGCTATTATTTAAATTCTTATTCACTTCTCCTCTTCCCCCTTATACATGATCTGCTCTAAGTTCCCTCATTTTCCTGATGAGAAAACTGAGGCCCAGCTAAAATGAAATCACTTTCCCAAGGGCAAACAGGCATTTAGTAAATAGATCAAAATTCGAACCTGTCTTTTGACTAGAATTGATAATTCTTTCCTTTATTCCATGCTGCCTCTAAACTTCTACTGTAGTAGGTGAGAAACTTTTTCAAGCACTTTTTTTCTACAAATGAAAAATGAACTTAATATGGACCACTAGCCATGAACTCCAAAACCTATATTTACTGCTCTAAGAAAAATGGAAGGGGAAAATCCAGTGAACAATATTAGGAAGCTGAAAAAACTAGAAATAACTTCTGAGAGTCAAAAGATAAATATTCCTGACAAGTACAGTGAGACTTGAGACTCTTAGATTAAAGCACCACATCTAACTTAGGAAAGACAAGGCAGAAAACTCAGTCATACAGCATGAATGATCTCCGAAATTATAGTCTGGTGATTGAATGGTTAATTTGATTGACAAAGTCAGACAAGATGAATAAAACCTGAAGGGATCAATGAAGATAAATGAAGAAATGAAGGAAACCTCAGAAGAGATGGCTGTACTTGGCTGCACATGAAAGGCAGGCTGTTGAAAGCTTGTCTGTACAACAAATTTTCATAAGATGAATACTACTTTATCACTGACTTCCTTCATTTTTTCACAAATGTGTTGCTGTGTCTACTCTTCTACCTGACTTGGGTTGCAGATGCCTTGAGAAGGAGTCTGACTTGTGTCTTTTTCCATTTGCCATTTATGATGAGAATCCTGCAGCCCTGATGCAGAGAATTCAAGAATCACTGCTCTATAGCCTGGATCTGATAACAGGATCAGCACAATTTGGCCAAAGCTTTCATTCACCTCTCTAAAAACAACCCGTCCGCTCCCCCTCCATGACACGAAAGCTGCTGGATTCTTAAATCTTCTGACTATTTAGAGTATGATTGTTACCACGTCAATATGGCCTTCTTCCTCCGGTATTCTGTTAACTCAGGTAGCTCTGGAAAAAGGTCTCAAATCTAAAGAACCAGCTCTTCAATTAATGTTGAAATGCTCACTCTCTGCATTCTGTTTTTGTTTTGAAACCGGGTCTCCATCTCTTGGCCAGTGTGTGAAGAATTCCATTGGTCCATAAATCCCTCTAAATCTGCACAAAACATTGCTTTGGTTCTTTTCAATTTGTGTCATTCACCTGTCCTGAAGCTGCTTTGGTGGCTCTATAGCTTATGGCCATGCCAGTATTGATTTCAGTTTTAGTGTAGACATCCAATCAGTTTATGTTCCAGGATTGCTCAGAACTCCCAAGATTAAATGATCCACCAGTGTATATCACCATATTTAACATTTAGCTCACTTTCCTGACACTTTGCCATTGTCACTGTGCAGCTGAAAGAGAGATGAAAACAATTAAATATTATTTTTCTTTGATGGATGAGAAAAGCCAGAAAATTCATAACTTAAGGGAACACATGTAGGTGATTGGTAATAATCCTCTTCATATTTAGATACAGTTTGTCTGGATCCATAATATAATTCATATAACTATTTTGTCTGATAATATATTAGAGAGACTCACCAATATCTTCTCATTTTGTGTTCTTAAAATATCTTACTATAAATATTCACAGCAGGTCCCCCCAACCTGTTGGTTATCTTGCTTGATATTACATGGATACTACTTTAATGAAGTTACTTTAATTTACTAATAGCTGCAACAATACCTCAACAAGAATTTAACAAGGCAATTTCAGCAATAATCAGGCATAAAGATCAACAAAAATTACAAAAATTGTAAATAGTATACAAAATTTTAATAGCACCATCAGTGAAACTGTATATGATGGGTTTCTGAGTTTATCTAGTATAAGGATCAACAGGTTCTTATACAAGGTGTCTTAATGTCTTAGGTTAGTTTTAAGACTTAAGGGCTCATTTATTTTTATTGTGTAAGATCTAGAGTGATCCCAAAACTCAGTGTATAAATAAAGCTTTTGAATGGGTGAATAAGTGGCCCCAGTTTTGTGAGCAATGTACCAAGTGATCCTTATAACTCATTTCATTGGATTTATCTTCTCAATGATGGGAGTATTACTCCTACTAATTAAATTCACAATTCATCTCATCTTATCCAAGTCCTTCAATAAATCTCCTTTAAAGTTTCTGTCCTAACTATTCAAGATTTCCCTCTAAGTTTTTAAATATTCTTTGGATAGCAGCATAACATTTCACCTGCTCATGCACTATCCTTATTCTTGCTACATGGATAGATAACTTTCTTTTCTAATCACACATTTCCTAAAAGATTATTTCATGTGCCCCTCTGCAAGATAGTATAACATTTATATAGAGTATTTCACAAAATCTGAAAGTAAAGCTATCCATTGCTTTTGGAGTCACCTGCCATTCAATTCTCCAGATCCTAGGCTTTTTTTTATTATTTAAAGCAATTTGTCATTACCAAAAGAATAATCCAGTAATAAGACCTTTGAGCTCATCAATGGGCAGTCTAATCTTATACAACTTTTAGTTACCTCTCCCTAAGTTCCTACTACGATGTTTTCTCACCCATTCTCAACATGATGATTATTCTCATACAATTGTTATTCTCAGTGCCACTCTAGAATTAAAAACTTTTTAAGAACAGACATCCTCTCTGATGGAGTGGTTCTCCCAGAATCTCCATTTAAAGAGACTGTTTACTCATTCCCACTCTCCATTTGTACTTCAGGCTTTCTTGACCAGGCCCTAGTTCTGGATGCTTTTGTCTTCATCCCATTTGCATTTTAATCTTATTTCTTGATTATTTTTTGCCATTAGAATATAAACTCTCTGAGGTCAGAGACTTTCTTTCTCACTGTGTTTGTATTCCCAGCCCTAAGCACAATTTCTGGCAAAAAATATTTTATTAATGCTAGTGGATTAACTAACTGATCAAAGCAGTGTTGATCCCTAGCTTTTGATTTATAATCATTTTATCTTTGCGATTCATGCATTCTACCAATGGTACCCTTTAAATCACTTATGTAATTTCTAATCTGTGATATGCCTCAGACTGCCCTCATTTAAAAGGCCACAAGGCTCTTAGGTGGTATCATGGAAAATGAATTAAGATCAGAGTCAGGAAGACCAGAATTCAAATCTTTCCCATTATAAATTATTTTTAAGGCTCAGTCTTCTTATCTGTAAAATAACATTAATGACATACCACTCCTGGACTACCATGAACAAAATACTTTGCAAATCTTACAGTGATGAAATAGTAATTCCTGCAGCAGCAGCTGCTACTAAAAATATGAAATTTGGTTTTGACATGACTAAGTGAAGAGAGTCAGCTGTATAAATACTTCCTCCCCTAGAGTATAGGGGAGAAGTTGCTGTAACCTAGCAATTCCTCCCTGAAGCCAGTTTCACATCTAGTTTGAAAGAAGAATTTCTTTACAACTCACAATTGGTTCTTCAGCAATCTGTTTAAAGGTGGGTGAGTCAATGGTGCATGTAGGTGGAGTATCCACAGAATGTGGAGGGGGCATTTTTGTGGTACCTGTTATGTGCTATGGACTATATTAAGCACTTTTTAAAAACAATATTGTCTCATTTGATCTTTACAATCATCCTACAAGATATGGGCTATTTTCCTGTTTTAATACTGATTAAACTGAGAGAAATAAAAATTAAGTGATTTGCTCATGATTATGTAGCTAGCCAAGTGTCTGATGCTAACTCTGAATTCAAATCTTTCTGCCTCCAGATCCAACATTTCACTGAACCACTGGGTGCCCTGTAATCGGGCCAAGCATTATTTCATATTTCCTTCATCTCCCAAGTCACATCCATTTGGACAATGACTGATTTTGACTCATTTCTTCACTGAAAGAAAGTAGCAATATATCAACAAAAAACTTAAGTATCCTATTATACTAATTCTTTCCTTGGAGGTATAACCTTCCTTTATTGCCTCTGTGCACTGATTAAAGGAAGAGTTTTTAGGGTTTTTTTCCTGTCAAAATGAGCTTTCCATCTTTCATGCCATAGGATATAAAAGATATAGAAGCAGAAAAAATTGAAAATCACCTCAACCATTTACCTCATTTCATAAACAAACAAATAAAAATATACTTTAGTTCTGTCAAGATTAAATGGCTTATATACCATATCAAATTTGGCATCAGAATGTACCTTTGAATCGTAAAGGTCATGATCCTTATTTTTTCAGATATGGAAATGGAATCCTAGGGAGGTAAAGTTCCTCATGTCAATTAATCAGTATAAGTGATGGAGATGGGAAATTATTTCTCATGTCATGTGCTTTCCACCATGAAATGCTTTCTCTCACAAGCAGAGCATGTTTGATCTGGAAAACTAGTCCACATTTGCTAACCTTTCCCACCCTCACTCTTTGGGTATATAACCTTTGCCAGAACCATTTGCTGTTGTTGTTTGTACTTCTTTTTCAAAGAGAACCAATGACAACTCAGGATGATGACTTGAATTTAATTTAAATGAGGCAGAGTTACACAAAGTTGTTAGCCTCGTTCTTTTATTCGTCACTGAAGTCCAGTTGTAAAGCAAAATTCAGGATGGCTGGTGATGATCTTCAAGTTCTTAGCACTGAACAGCGCCTGCTTCAGCTGCAGTCATGGCCATTGGAACAAACTGTTCTCATCTGCCCATCCTGCCAATGTCTTCCCATACTTTCAGTATCATGATCGTAACTCACCCTAGGATTGAGAATTATTGGTTACTCTGAATCGGGTTTAACTCATGTGCCAAAAAATGGCTTTACTGGAGTGTGTGCTACAGGTGGAGCTCCAGGTGGGAGTCGTGTGAAAGGTGGATGGTACCATAAGTAGATGAGCAGCCCTAAAATGGGTTTGGCAAGCCCTTATACCGCTTCGTTTCTACTGCTACTCCTAGATACATACTACTACCTACTCTACTCCTAGATACATTCTACTACCTACTCTACTCCTACTCTACTCCTAGATACATACTACTACCTACTGTACTCCTACTCTACTCCTAGATACATACTACTATCTACTGTACTGCTACTCTACTCCTAGATACATACTGCTACCTACTCTACTACTACTCTGCTCCTAAATACATACTGCTACCTACTCTACTACTAGATATATACTACTACATAGTCTTCTATTACTCTGCTACTACATCCATACTACTTATGACACACTATACTACTATTCTACTACAACATACATACTACTTCCTATTCTACTACTCCATACATACTACTCCATACTTTACTATTATTCTACTATTAAATATTCTATTACATAGTCTACTACTACTCTACTTCTAGATACATACTACTAGTCTACTACTACTTTACTACTACATCCATACTACTTAGTACACACTCTACTATTATTCTACTACAATATACATACTACTACCTACTCTATTACTACATACATACTACTGCATACTCCACTACTACCTCCATACTACTTACTACACATTCTACTATTATTCTACTACAATATACCTACTACTACACACTGTATTGCTACATACATACTACTTCTCTACTACTACAAACATACTACTTCTTTACTACTACTTACTCAACTACTATACACATATTATATACTTCTGGTAACACTAGGGGAAACTCGGTTAAATCATTGCAAAATGGAGCAGTGACTTGAATGTAAAGGAGGCAGATAAATAAACTTTCTAATAAAAGTAGCAATTGGTATTTATTCAGAGATTTATGGCTTTCAAAAAGTTGAAGGTTGGCTTCCATCAAACACAACTTAAATGCCATATCCTCCATGTGCTCATGTTGATCCTCCCAAGTATTGGTGCTCACTTTCCACTAAAACTATTTTGTATTTAATGTGTTTACATTTTCTGTTTAATTTACTTTTAATATATGCTTTCCTTCCAGTATTATTTAAGCTTTTAAAGAGCAGAGAGTAAAAGGGACCAAAGTCACAAGTAGAGATATTGGTATTTACAAGTGGTGGAAAAGTTTTATTATTCCTCTAAGACTGAGGCAAGAAAGAAGGAGAGAACAAGGCATGACCTGGAAGTGCCTTACAGAATAAAATTAAGAAGCAGTTTGTTGAGATTTTTTTTTAAAAAAAAAGTATTCTAATTATCTCATAATATGGGTCCCTTGAGAACTAGCCTTAAGATTTTATTGACAATAGGCACTCATTAACCCATCCACTAAGGCACAGGTTCTTAATTGGTAGTGTAAGAACTCCAAGTAATCACTGGACACTTTTCGAGGGAATCTGTAAAATTGTATTTGGAAGAAAAAAAGTAAAACAAAAACACTTATTTCACTAAATTAATTTTCTTTCTAATCTTGCATACCTGATTTTAAGCATTTAAAAAATTGAAAAGTATTTTATGACCTTCACTGTACTTACAAAATGGATCAATTACTCCACTACTACCATATCTACAAAGATGGAATGGGAGTATGGGAGCTATGGTCACCATCTGCAGAATAAATTGTTCACATGGATGGCATTTCAGATTATTGAATTCTTGAAATCTAGGAAACAGTGCTAAATTATCCACACTGGTCATGGCAGCAGCCAAAGCAACAGTTTCAGGGACCTGGGGTGTCTAAGCCAATGGGCTAGCAGTAGATCCATCTAGAATTTCACTCTTCTGCCTTTGATCAGTACCTGGGAATATATAGGTATCTACTAATTAGCATGACTAGTATTTAGTGTAGCTGTCTTGAGGATTCCTTTGGAAGAATATTTTATTATAGGGTCACTGTTTGTATTACAAAAGGAATAGTACTTTAGAGGATATGAAATTTTTCTTACTGAATTCATTAACATTAAGTTAAGTGTCCTTTGAGTATTCTTAGATCAGAAACAACAATCTTTTGAAATAAAGTAAGGCTCACTTGTAATAAAACATATAACTACCCTAAGAGAATGTGACTGCCCTTTCTTTCCCTGGGTGTGTGAGATACAAAAGTGGATCAAATTAAGATCAGGGTTTGTATTATGGTGCTGTTCCATTTGAATTTTCTGCAAGATTTTGAGTAAGAAATGTTAGTTCTACTACTAAAACAGACAGCTGTTACTATAGGTTAGCAGGCATACAAGATGATTCCTGTTCAGCTATAAATATTGATCTTTATAATTTATTTAGAGAGTGAATGATCAATAAAAGAAGGACTATTGCTTTATGTGAAACAACAATCTCTAGAGTGAGTAGATAGTGCTTCCAAGTATCCAGGTTAAAACATCTGGCCCACAGATTGATTTTTGAAGGATGATAAACAATTACTCCTGCTGGTGATTTCTTGACTGTACATGACACCTAATGACCTGGATGTGTAAAATAAACACATGGGGAAAGGAGTGACTTGAGTGGAAAATAGGATTTAAATGGAAGATAAATTGAGCTTGTTACATGCAAGATAGTAAGACTGTAAATTGTAATTTAAAGCAAGACATTGAAGAGGTTAACAAAACTTTAGCTTGATAATCAAATAGCGGAAACTCACTAACAATGAGAGAATAATTTTCATTTTTTTGTTACAAGATTTAATTTATTCTTGGACCCACAAAGAAAACAAACATTTGTGAGAGTAAATTAGAGCTAATATCAAACAAATAGAAATGTGTCTGCTAGCTATTCACAATATAAATGAAAGGACAGCCATATGACCTTCTTTCTTCTTTATGTACTTTCCCTCTTGCCTCAGCCCAGAAAAGGTGGCAGTTACACCATGTGGCTTCTATTGAAGAAAATATTAAAGTATTTCACTCTTTATTATCAGACTAGAAAGATCACTTCTTAATCATACAATCTTAAAAGTACATCTGGACAGATCATCTAATCTGTATTCGCTAATGGGAAACTTTCAGTAATGACAAATTTACCTGCCCATCTAAGCATTTTGAATTAACTTGTTAACTGTCATTTTAGACATTATCTTCTTGTTCTGGCAGAAATAAAGAAAGAATGTGTTTAAGTTGATTTTCTTTTAATATGTGTTAATGAAATAGAATTTTGATTCCTGAAAGAGATAATTTGAGTGATAAATGCACAGTGTGATTATTTAGCTTGTTGAATTTCTCTTTTATATTCAGTCATTTTCTGTTGTGTCAACTCTTTGTGAGCCAATTTGTGGTTTTCTTGGCAAAGATAATGGAGTGGTTTGCTGATTTCCTCCTATAGCTCATTTTATGGATGTGGAAACTGGAGCAAACAAGATTTAGTGACTTCTCCAGGTTCATACATCTAGTAAGTGTGAGAAGGTGGCTTTGAACTCAAATTTTCTTTTTTTTTATTTTTAGGATTGTTCTTTTTTTCCCTTTAAAGAATTATGCGCAGTTTTGCTTGATATGTTATTTTTGGTTATAATCCTAATTCCTTTGCCTTCCCGAATATCATATTTTAAGCTTTTTGATGTGTGTGTGTGTGTGTGTGTGTGTGTGTGTGTGTGTGTATTCTTGGCTCTATAATTCTGTGTGCTAAGAGGTTTGACAATTGCTGCTGCTGCCACTGATTTACTCATCACAAGGGCCACTCATGAAATGCTAGAAATTTGTGCCTTTTTTTTTTTTTTTTTTTAACCAACTGATCTACTTTGGTTTTTTAGGCGTTTTTGTTGTTGTTGCTTTTGTTTTTTCAGTATTTTTTGTGTCCCATTTAAAAAAAAAGTTGACTTGTTTTAATAATTTTCTTAAATCCCTCTCAATTCTTTTCTCCATTTTTTCCTCTACATTTTATACTTGATTTTCAAAATCTTTTTTGAGCTCTTCTGTGGCCTGCGATTAATTCATCTTTCTTTTGGAGGTTTTGTATGTTAAGAGCTTTGACTTTGATATCTTCCTCTGATTGTGTTTTGATCTTCATTGTCATCATGGTAGTTTTCAATGATTAGCATTTTTTAAGTTGTTTGCTCGTTTTACCAGCCCATTCATTACTTGAATTTTAACCCTTTATTAAAGTAGGGCCAACATCTGAAACACATTCTCGATCTGATATTGGTCAAATCACATGACTGTTTGGCTTTACTCATATGTTAAATGCCTGGATAACATGATCCCTGGGGTTCTTTAAACCCCAAATCATGATATGATAAGAAAATAGAATTTTACAATAAATCTCTTTAATATTACAACTTAAATAAATAAAATAAATACTTTACAAAAATATATTTATGCCTATTTTATAGAAATACATTTTGATATATAACCTGTTCCTCAGCGTTCCCAAAACTTTAAGCTCACATGGATTAGATCCAATCTTCAGAATTTCTATAAATGATCAATATGTTTCTGGCTTATTATGCCTATCATCTTTAGCTTAATACAGGGAAATCTCCAAATAAAATATGATTTTATGGTTTGCAAAGCATTTACAGTTGTTCAGTCATTTTATCTTCACAACAAGGGGAATAGTCTCTATATTTATTCCTATTTTATAGATGAAAAAACTAAGGCAGATGGAAATTAAAGTGAATTAGAAAAGTTTCAACTAGTTAATGTATATCTCAAGAGATTTGAATGCATCTTTTTGATTCAGGTCCTGCATTTTATCAATTCTGCGGCTTAGCTCCTTAATATCATATAGCTCTTGATTAGGCCTTTTCTGAAATAGTAAATCTCTCTTTCTACAGAGAAAAAGAAATATCTTCTCTTCTCTTTCCCTCCCTCCCCCCTCTCTTTGTCTCTGTCTCTCTGTGTGTGTCTGTTTCCCTCTCTCTGTCTCTCTGGCTATGTCTCTCCTCTATCTCTCTTTGTCTCTCGGTCTCCCTTGCTCTGTTGCTGTCTCTCCCCCCTCTCTCTCTCCCTCTCTCTCTCTTTTTTTCTCTTTTTCTTTCTTTCTTTCTTTTTGTCTGTTTGTCTCTTTCTCCCTCTGTCTCTGTCTCTATCTCTCTCTTTCTGTCTCTCTCCTCTCTCCTCTTTCTCCCTCTCTGTCTCTCTCCCTCTTTGTATATCTCTGTCTCTGTCTCTCTTTCTCTGTCTCTCTGTGTCTGTCTCTATGTCTCTGTGTGTCTGTCTCCCTCTGTCTGTGTGTCTGTCTCCCTCTGTCTCTCTCTCTCTCCTCTGTCTCTGTCTCTTTCTGTCTGTCTGTCTGTCTGTCTGTCTCTCTCTTTCTCCCTCTGTCTCTCTCTGTTTCTGTCTCTCTTTCTCTGTCTCTGTCTCTATCCCTGTGTGTGTGTGTGTGTGTGTGTGTGTGTGTGTGTAACAGAAAAGAGAGACAGAGAAACATCCAGTCAATAACAGATAGCGAGAGAGACAGCACAGCAGAGACAGAGACTGAGAGGAATACATGTAAGTCTATATATTTTCTTGTACGGAGTATTCAGGTTATGTTTTCTAAATCAACACTCGTAAAAGATTAGGCTTTGCCTCACCATAAAAACAAAAAATGATTGTTACTATAAGGAAGTTTCATGTATACAATTTTATGGCCACAGTAATATTTAAGTAGTTCCTACCTCTACTTCTTGACATTTTGTGACCCATGATATTAATAAATATATCTAGATGAAAATGTTTTACTGTTTGAAACTTTTTTTTCA
Organism: Myrmecobius fasciatus; assembly: GCA_023553655.1. NCBI lineage: Eukaryota > Metazoa > Chordata > Mammalia > Dasyuromorphia > Myrmecobiidae > Myrmecobius > Myrmecobius fasciatus. The sequence continues at coordinate 53,170 of JAJPUD010005447.1, forward strand.
ATCAAGAACAGACTACTATTTGATTTAAAGTTTCAATGCTGGATTGGGTTGTAGATGATTGAATACTCTATAAAATTTTAGAATTTAGGTAATAAAATAAACTATATATAAATGCAAAATACCAGTTTAAAAGGATCATCAATTACCTGCTTCAAATACAATAGAAAGCAGTGATCAGATCAATATTTATATATTTTCATTTGGAGTGCCATTCTTTGCATTGCATCATATTGTCAAAAATGAAGCTAAAATTAAAAAAAAAAACTAAAGCTAAAATAAAAAAGGTAAAGTTGGAAATTTCCAGGGATAGAGCTAATATGGTGCTCAACTGAGCTCTCTCAACATTCTGTTCCAAACAGCTTTAAAATTGTGCCTCATATCCAATTTTGTAATGGCAGAGCCAACACAAGATCAGAATTAAACATTTTTTGAATTTAAGACAATTTAAGATGTTGGGGAAAAAAAATCTGTCACATGTGGTTGGAGGCTGACCTGAAGCACGACTGGATGAAACACCTGTGGTTGGACAGGATGGAATAGACAGAAGCACGATCAGCTTCAGAGGTTCTCAAGGTAGAAATAATAAGGAGAGCTGGGACCTGGTTCAAATGAGTTTACAGGGAATCTGTGTAAAAGTACTGGATGCAAGAACAGATAGTGTTGTCATGTCATTGTTTGGCAATGTCATTGTCTACAGCTGAGTGATAATTGCCTAAAATTTGCTTCCAACTCTTGGGTGATGATTGAAGGGTAGGCAGGAGTGCATTCAATGAAGAGGGAATGAAAGCTCTGGTGGGCACTCTTAATCACAAGGTATTCTGCTGTTTAGCTCCTTAATATGATATAGTTCTTGATTAAGCCTTCTCAGAAATAGTAAATCTCTCCTTCTACCTAGAAAAAGAAATATCCTCTCTTCTATTTCCCTCCCTGCCTCCTTGTCCCTTTTCTTCCCTCCCTCCTTCTCTCCCTCCCTCCCTCCCTCTCCTGACACTTGAAAAAGCCTGACACTTGAAATTGTGTTTCTAACCCCCACCACTCTGGGATCAGAATCCAACTTTTAATTTGAATTTCAAAATAAAAAGAATTGAAAAAAATGAGATGTCTGTATTCTCAAACCAGAGGATAAAATTGAAAATAAAAGAATCCACTGGTCATCACTTGAAAGAAGTCCCAAAATAAAAACTCCCAGTCTTCTTATAGCCACATTCTAGAGCTCCCAGATCTAAGAAAAATACTTCAAGTATCTTAAAAAAATCAAATGCTGTGGAGCTATAGTTAGGATCATACAAGATTTAGCAATTATCTTGTTAAATCAGTGAAGGACTGGCAATATAATATTCTGAGAGACTAAAGAGCTAAAATTAAAAGTAAGAATAACCTCCCAGCAAACTTGAGTATAATCCTAAAACAGGGGGAAAGTATATTTAATAAAATCTAGGATTTTCAAATAATCCTGATGAAAGGAGTTTAGGTGGGACTGCGGTGAAGGGCCAGAGACCTTATAGCACAGAAAAAGCATAAAATCACTTGATCTCTCCCAAATTACCCTCTAAAGAACTTTAAAAAATCCTTCAAAGTAAATCTTGCTTTGGCAGAATCTATAAAAGAATGGAGGGAAAGAATTTTCTACCCAAGACTACTTAGAAAGTGAACAGAAAAATTCTACTTTTTAGTGTGGAGAACAGTCCATCACTGGCCCCTAGAAAGTCAGCAGTAGGCCATTCTTATGAGGAATAATTCAGCAACTTCCAGGGTTTTCAGCCCAAGGACTGCAAGAAGTTCAGACAATTGGCTAGAAGATTACAGGGAACCTGACTGTTGGACTCTGCTACATTGCCCAAGAAGGATCTGAGTTGTAGTCCTTGTTCACAGTTCCAGAGTAAGATGTTCTAGCACATCAAAACCCAGGGGAATAGGAACCTTGATTATAGTCCAGGACAGAAAATAGTACCTATCATGGCTCACAGACCGGAGTACAGGTCCAGAGAGAACTAAACACCTGTCTCCTTGGATCATCCCATCTCGGAAGAACTAAAAACTTAGATATTCCCAGAACTAGCGCTGTTAATAACTGCACAAACACCCCCCATCCCCAAAGTCTTGGATAGTCCTACCTCTACTTTGGAGGCAGAGCCCAACTTTAACATATAAAATTAAAAGTTAAGAAATAGACTGAAAAAAATAACAAAAAGAGAACCTAGTCGTAGAAAGTTATGACAGTGATGGGGAAGATCAAAGCACACACTCTCCTATATCTGAAGCTTCAAAGAAATAGGTAAATTAAGAATTCCTGGAAAAGCTCAATAAGGATTTTAAAAATCAAAGAAGAAAGGGTAAAAAAGGTGAAATAAATAAAAGTCATGCAGGAAAATTATATAAAAACTCAATAGTTTGGTAAAAGAGGAACATATAGATGACTTTGTAACTCCATCTAGGTATTTTTGGCAAAGACAATAGAGTTGTTTTATATTTCTTTTTTCAGGTTATTTTACAGTTAAGGAAACTGAGGCAAAAAAATAAAATAACTTGACCAGTGCCACATGGTAGTGTCTGAGGTTATATCTGAACTCAAGAAGGTAAGTCTCCTTGACTTCATGTCTGACATTCATTCCATTGTACAACCTAATTTCCCAGAAAGGTAAAAATGTTTGAATTTATTGATTTCCTTATGATTTCTATTTCATTTTTACTTTTTATATTTCTCTTGAGTATTGTATTTGAATATTGATTTTCTGACATGCTATGTTGTTGTTTGTTTGGTTGGCTGGTTTTTGCTTTTTTGGAGAGAATTTCTTTTCAATTACATGTAAAATGGTATCTAAAATCTTTTCTTCCACCTTTCTTTACTTCTTCTTCATTGAAAGGAATTCAATTTGATATAGGTTATATATGTGCAATCTTACAAAATGTATTTTCACATTAGATATTTTGTGAAAGAAACCAGACAAAAAAGAAAAAAATAAAATAATTAAAAAAATATGTATTGAAATCTACAATCAGACTTCATCAATTATTTCTCTGGAGATGGGTAGCATTTTCTCCATAAGTCCTAATGAAAAGTTTTGGTTCACTATATTGTTGAAAATTAAGCCATTCACAGATACTAATTGTAAAATAATGCTGTTACTATGTACAATGTTCTCTTTATTCTGCTCATTTCACTTTGAATCAATTCATATAAATCTTTCTAGCTTTTCTGAAAACATCCTTGTTTTATTTATTGCCCAACAATAGAATTCCAGCACAATAATATATCATAACTTGTTCAGTCATATCCCCATTAGTCCCAATTACTTGCAACCATGAAAAGATCTGCTGTAATTTTTTGTACAGGTAAGACCTATTTCTTCTTTTTTAAAATCTCTGATATAAATCTAGTAGTTGTATTGTTGGTACAAAGGTGTATTGTTATGGGAGCCACCTGCTAGTGGATGCTGGGATCTAATTCTGACCAGCAGAATAGATCCTTTCATGTGAGAGGATGATAAGAATACAAGGACATAGTCAGTTGTATCCTCTGGGCTCCCTCCTTTTTCCTCTTGCCTCTGATTTATTTCATTCCTAATTCATTCATTTTTCTGCTCATTTAATTTTGCATGAGTTTATACATCTGCTAACTTTTCTTTCTGCAATTTTGAAGTTGCAGTGTATGCTTTTTTCCTAATTCTTTTCATTTCATTCTATAGCAATTCATACTATTCTTTCCATGTCTCTGAAATATTTTCACTTACCTCATATAAAAAAGCAATATTTCATACATCATATTAATTTACTACTGTTTGGTCATTAATTTTCCAATTCATGAGCATCTCTTTAGTTTTCAGTGTTGTTGAATATCTAAGACCCTTTCCTTATTCTATGATCTTGTTAGGACTAAGTCTTAGCTATGGTAAAACTGTAAAAATTTTGATCAATATAATGACCATTTGTGATTGTAGAAGATTGATAATGAAATATTTTATCCATCTCCTGCCAGAGAAGAGACAAATTTAGGATATAGAATGAAAAATACATTTTAAGCACAGCCATTGAAAAAATTTTATCTGTTTGCCATTTCCTTTTCCAGCTCTTTTTATAGAGGAGGAACCAAGGCAAACAAGGTTAAACTATTTGCCCAGAGTCACACAACTAGTAAGTGTCAGAGCTGAAATTAAAAAAAAAAAAAGGGAAGATCCATTTTCTTCATTCCAAGTCTAATGCCTTTATCCATTGCACCACCCAGCTGCCCCACTAAGATAGATAATATTTTTCACAACTGTTGGCATGAAATTGGTCATTTTTTGGGAGTTTGTAATAACATTTGGATTAGCTCCATGCTGTTTTCTTACCACAATCTTGAATTTTCAAAGCAATTAAAATAAGATTAAGAAAACTAAACATTGCATAATATTTATCTTTAATTTACTGGAAATGGATTTGATGGGGTTTAACAAAATCTTATATTTAGTAGTAGCTAACATACCAGTCATCACTATATATATACATATGTAGGACAGAGATGGCATTTGAACTCAGTTTATATATATATAAACTTGTTTTGGAGCACATTGGTGTTCTCATAAGTAAAGTCCCAAATCCAGATCTTTCTGACTTCAAGTGTAGCACTTTGTCTGTATGACATTCTACTTATATGGCCTCTAAGACTTTGTGGAAACTGTCACTGAATCCCACTTCCTGGGCAGCAGATATAATCTACAAATTGACCAAGTACCATAATAACCTTTATCCTTCCTTCTCCCACTTCAAAAAAAATCATACACGACCTTAAAGAGGTGAAACAGGTTCTTACTATTTTTAAAGGTTCATGTGATATATCCAATCCTAATTCTTGTTCCTTTGTGACTAAAGGTAGTATTGCAGGATGTTTTTAAGCTTTGATCATTTTTGGCAAATGCCTTTGAATGATTATTCATCAAGTTGAACCTGCAAAACTAAAATCTTTAGAAATAATCAGCCATAACTATACATTAATGGTTAAATAAATTTGTTACCTACTCTCTTTGAAAACTCCCTTAGTGAAGATCATAAGACCTCTTCACTTTCACATTCAATTTGATTCTCCCATTATTTTTTTCAAGGTTAATTACATTTTAAATTGTAATTTTCTTACAATATGAAATGAATTAACAGAGCACCAGGCACATAAGAAGGCTTGCATATTGACAACTCTATTAGTTTTCATGAATCCTTGAGTCCACTTCCATGATCACTTACTGGAATATCCTTGTCTATTTTAATATATCTTGGGGGATGCCAGCTAAACATAGATGTGGGTAGCTAAGTATGTAGATAAATAGACAGATAGATAAAGAAAGAGGGGGCTAGGGAGAGATAGAGAAAAAGGGATAGATAGAGGTAGAAGGGTAGAGAAAGAGGGATAGATAGAGATTAGAGAGGTAGAGAGAGGGATAGAGAAAGAAAGGAAATAGAGGAAAAAGGAGAGAGACAGAGAAAGAGAAAGAAGCAGAGAGAGAGAAAAGAGAGAGACAAATGAGACGAGAAAAAAGACTATATTAAGAACATAAAATATTCTAGACACATAGAGAGTTGAATGACTTGTTGGCAGGTTCCATGATTTGTCTAAGATCAAAGAGCCAGTACTTATTAGAAATATGACTTGAACCCTAGTTTTACTGAACTAATGTCCAACCCTTGTAGTTCTCTTTTTGTGTTAATTACTTCCCTAGAAAGAAAGGTAAATGACAACAACAACAACAATATCTTTGAAAATGAAAAAAAAAAGTATTCTGGAAGGCTATATATTTTTTATGAGTAAAGAGGCTGCTAGTTTTGTGATGACATTTTCTTTTTGGCAGAATAAAGTAACATTTATTTTAACTAAAAGAATACACAGGAGCCCCAAGAATTTCTGGTCACTTAAAGGAAATGACATGTAACTTATTAAGTTTTTGCTTTAGGGTACTATCAATAAGACCACATAGAGAAACATTTGGATGAAACAATGGAAACATCTGTAATTTTGTTTTCTAATTTGTTCTCCATAATTTAACAGTGGTGTTTCATCAGAATGCCGGAAGCTTTTCACTTATGGCGATCATTTCTTTACAAGGGACTCCTAAGAGATTAGACAATGCTGTTTGTAGTGATTCTTTGGCTGCAAGAAGCCAAACAGTGAATAATAATGGTTTCAGGACACCCTAGGGCAACATGTTTCCACTGTATTCAAAGGAAACCGATAATTTACTTCCAAAGGTCAGTTTTTCTACCAACTTTTAAAAAAAGTGATTTATTTCTAATTACTTTGGGTTCCGAGGGAGCAAAAGTTTCATTATACCAAAGATATAGGACGATGATACTGCATATTAATTGTAAAAATTTCTTTAGAGTAGCATCTTTTAATAGAAAGAAGGCTTGATCTAGAGCTAAAAGTCCTGGGTACAAGTCCTGACTACCTTGTTCAAATGACATAACCTGGAAGAATAAAGCCACTCATCTTTGGATCTTCACTTTAGAAAATGACAATTAGTGAGGGGATGAAACAAAGTCCTCTTTATTTTCTTTATTTAGCAAGTGTTGGAATATGCTTTAAAACTTTCTATCAGGAAACCAGAACAACTTGAGTACTTTGTCATCTACCTTCTGCTGTTGTCCAGTTGTGTCATGTCCCTCTTTTTGTGACCCTGTTTGGGGTTTTCTTAACAAAGCTGGTGAAGTGGTTTGCCATTTCCTTCTCCTCATTTTACAGATTAGGAAACTGAGGAAACCAAGGTTAAATGATTTGGCCAGGATTCTGCAGCTAATCAGTGTCTGAGGCAAGCTTAAACTTAGCTCTTCTTGACTCCAGGCCTAATGCTGCCTTCAATGAACCACCCAGCTCTCTCCACCATTTACCTTCTGAATATATATACAACTGTTCTCTCACCACTTTTCTACCTCTCTACTTCTTGCTTTTCAACCAATAAATAAGTAAATAAATACTTCCATTATTACAAGAAAGGGCAGAGTAAATAACTGTCCAATAATTACATTCACAGTACCTATAAACCCCCAGGTCAAAATTCTCTTTCTCATCATCATCTTACTAAATATATTGCATCACTATGTCATTGTGACACAAATTTTTGAAGAAGGGCCTGGTTCACTTCTGTATTTGCATGCCTGATACATAACCCAGTGTCTGCCACATTAAGTAGATGTATATTCAAACAAAGTATCAGTTGGGATGGGGTTGAGGAGAACAAGGAAAATAGCCATTCTTTTACTTTGCCCTGTGAACCAATGGAATTGAGAGAAGGACTTTATTCAAACAAAATTCTATAAGGCTTGTGGGGAAAGCACAAAACCACACTTCCTTTCAACCCCCAAACAGAAGAAATGGTAATTGATCCATGAATCATATGTACATTGACCATCAGGGCTTTATGTGATTCAAAGAAACATCAATACATAATAAACCCTTAAAAACATACAGATCATCAGATAATTAGAACTCTTTTATCTTCCTCATTATAATAAAATTTATTTTAGTGAATTTTAACATTATAATTTTATATATAT
>JAJPUD010005447.1:73163-88282 GCA_023553655.1 Myrmecobius fasciatus
TTTCTTTCTTTCTTTCTTTCTTTCTTTCTTTCTTTCTTTCTTTCTTTGTCTTTCTTCCTTCCTATGTTGCTTTCTTCTTTCTTTTTTCTTTCTTGCTTTCTTCTTTCTTTTTTCTTCCTTCCTTCCTTCCTTGCTTCCTTCCTTTCTTTCTTTTTTCTTCCTTCCTTCCTTCCTTTCTTCCTTCTTTCCTTTCTTTTTTCTTTCTTTCTTTTTCTTTCTTCCTGCTTGCTTTCTTTCCTTCTTCCTTTCTCTTTCTCTTATTCATTCATTCATTCATTTACTTTTTTTTTTTTTTTACCTTACACCAGGCTTTTATGTCTATTCACACAAGCTTTTCAATATTCAGCAAGGTTTCAGAAAATAGCCCTTGCCTCTGATGATCATTCACTGTTCTAATCCTTTGTCCCTTCACCTTTTTCTGGGGAGAACAAAGACTGCTTTCAGTACAGGACCATGAAGAAAGGAAACAAATCCCTCATTTCTTTCAAGGAATTTTTTGCTTAGATTATACATCATCTTGTTGGGGTGCAGTTTATCAGAGAATATAGCAGTAATACTGAGGTCCCATAACCTTATGACTAAAATCTCCTGGCTCTAGGAATGCTACAATATAGAATTTTAAACATTGCTGACTGCAAGATAAAAATCTGATGGTCAGTGATAACAGGATTTCTGAAACAAATGGTGAGGTACATACCAGACTACTATTCAATCCCTCCTCTAAACTAGAAAATTCAATTTTGAAGTGCATACCAGACCACTCCTCAGTTTTATTTCCAAGCCATAAAATTAGCATATCATTAACATGAACCGGATGTCTCTGTCTTTTCCTGTAAATTTACCTTTTTGCTCCTTGTTCTTTGCTAAATTCTTTTAGAACTTAACCTACTTCAATTGGCTTTACAATTATAATAAAATTTGCCCTTTGACATCTGCAAATTCTTCTGAGACACCTTGAAACACCAATCTAAAATGTCAATCTTTTGGGGTCTCCTTTGAATTTCACCAGTCTTAAATTGCTTTTAATAACTTTTTTATTATTTTTTTCTGATAAGCATATATTTGTCAATAGTTGTAGGCAATAGAAATGGAGAAATGGGACATAAATGGGAAAGAAAGCACAGGGTGATTGAAATTATTTCTTTGATTACAAATCAAGTGCCTTTGCTTTCATTGTAAATTGTGGTTATTGTAAATCAACTGGATTTTTAAATCACTTTAATTGGTAGAAGATAATCATTATCAAGAGTTTCTTTTTCAAGGACATTCTATAATGTGATTGAAAAATGACTAATAAGTAATACATACATTTTTAATTAGGTGTCTTCTCTACCATTCTAAGACACTATCTGAGGAATTTAAGTAAAAGAATTCTAATTAAAAAAAGTTGTTTTTTTTTTCCTATTTAGAGACCAGTGATTTATTCCTACTCCACTATCTCTCTGTGGCTTCTTTTCACCCCTCTAGTTAATTAGAGGTACTCCAGTTTTAATTGCCTTCCCAGACTTCGTGCATCCCCTCACTCTGCCTGCTTAGAATTCTGATCTCTCACTTGCCACTACGTGTTATCAGCAGTGACCTTGTTGACCATTCTGTATGACCTATTCTCCCATGTTCATCTGGGGTCAGAATCACTTGACTACTGCAGGTGTCAGAAGTTATAACTAGATACACCAGCCTCCATCCAGCCCAGCTAATTAGACTTGGGGCTGTTCCCATTTGGCATGATTGCAGTACTAATTATAGGGTAAAGGGATGGAGGTAAGAGACCACTTGTAATTCCTGCTTTTGATCAGATATCCAGGACATTTTCCTTGGACAAAAGGAATTATGTCTGACTGTCATATCTTCATTTTTCAAGAATCAAATTCCCTTTAAACTGGTTTTAGAAATTGATAACATTTAAGCCGGTAGAGTAGGATTTTCATTGTCCATCTACAGCCAAAAGCTGTTGTTGAATCCTAGAACTTGGGCCATAATATATAGAACATGAATTACATGATGCACTTGTCTTTTGGGAGACTGAAAGAAAAATGCTCAGCATGGATGGCTTCCAAACTTGCAGGGACAGGATGAAGCCATAAACCTAAGGATGTAAGGCAAGGACCTAGTGTGGCCATTTCACTCTAATACTTAAATATTTGTGTTTGAACTGCTGAGCAAAGGAATCAAACACAATTCTGCTTCATAAAAGGATATATGTCCTGTGGGAAGAAGCACTGCCAGCCATTTGTTCTTTCATAATTCTCACATTCGTGAGAGAATAGACTTTCAGGTTTGAGGCAAAGGGGGCTCATTCTTTTTTTGTTTTTGTTTTCAGATTTTGTCTGTCAGATGACACAGTTACAAGATTGCTCAAGGGGAGAATAAAGATGCTTCTACTTTGGAGAAAAATGTTTACTTTTTTTAACTTTTAAAGGGTAGCTTTTTAAATTTTATTTTTTTAGTCCACATCTGTGATTTCTAAAGTATAGGAAACTCCCATGTCCCATTGGTATGACAACTCAACTTATAATGTTTTCTTCAGCAATAAAATATTAAAAGATATTTTTATATACATATGGCTAAAAGTAGAATAATAGTTCAACTTCCCCTTTCCCCCAACTTTAAGACTGATATTGTATCTAATGACCTGATTTTTCTTTCTTATAATTTTATGGATACATTTAAATCCCAGAATCCTGGAAATTTGAAGCTGGAAGAGACCTTGATGATCATTAAGCCAAGTCACCTACTATCAAAAAAATTGCTGTAATGATGAAAACAAGCACATGTAGAAAGTATGCACTGAAGTGTGCAACAATTTTATTGTGTCAGTGTAGGTTAGAATTAAAAATCACCTTCTAATTTTCAACATTCTTTTGTTTTATGCATATGTCATTATTTCTGTATTTTATTTGTTAGTTTTGATTTAGGATCCAAATAATCTTAACATCCCTACCTGACCTATTTTCAGAGTAATCTTGAAGAATCTTGACATTTTGATGTAGTAAAAGGAGCTGGATTTGCAGTCAAGAATATCTGGTTTATTTTTGAGTTCTGCCACTGACTAGGCAGGTTTAGACAAATTTTATCTCTCTAAATTTCAATTTCCTTAGACATGAAATTAGGGAACTGGCACATGTTACTTCTAATGTAAAATAGAATTTCTAAAACAATACTCTTTAATAAAGTAGAATTTGTGAAGTGAACCTGATAGGTATATGATCAACTAATTTGGGGATAAGTGGAGACAAATGGATTGTACCCAACCATCGGAACCTGTATCCAAACAATCGCACCTTGTCCCTGACTTGATCTCCCTTTTTTGCTATGTACACTCCAAAGGTCCTCTTGTTTTAGTGGAAAGTCAGTTTACATTGTCTTTCATAGAAATGAATAAACAGGGACCATTGCAGGACACGTTTTCCCACACTTTTACACTATTCTCCAGATGGCCTCAGTGCTTTTTTTGTTTTAATTATGAATAGAAATAAAAGTAAGGGGCAAGGAAGAGAAGGAATATGATAGGGAAGAATAGGAAAAGCAGCATGCATGGTTTATAATATAGATTGTTTTGAATCAATGAAGAACAGACTTCAAGTGGAGCCTCTAATATTAAAGATCTACATGACTGTGACCTAGTTGCTTAAGGTCTCTGATTCTAGGCAACTCTCTAATGACTTAAAAGGTAAAAGGAATTATTTCCTCATAGAGTTCCTTTGGCAATAAATCCCCATTTTCATTTTCTGATGTTCAGCTTCTTAAATTGTAATTCACTATCCAAGATGGGGTCTCATAACTACATATGGGGATTACCAAATTAGGATTTATCATCCATAAATGTTTGATTTGTATGCTTTTTATACCTATTTGTTGAGCAAAAGGAGTTACAAGTCAAAAAAGTTTTAGAAGCCCTGCTCTAATCTTACTTCTATCAGCAAATAGATAGAAAGAAGGAGAAACTTACTATTTCTCTTACTAGGACAAGTTAGAAAATGAGGGATAAGTGTAAAGCTGAGTCAGGAACCATCCTTATCTGCTCTAGAGAAGAGGTAAGAATGAACAAGCATATATAATTGAGTGTAATGCATTAAAATAAATTGAGAAGCATGCATGGACATAACAAAAGGAAAAGAAGGACTTAAGCAGAATATAATTAATGTAAGAATAATTACATATGTATTTCATAGACTCTGGAGTCCTTACCTCAATGGCAAGTTGGACAGCTAAGATTACATCTTACCCTCCAAAACCTAGGGGTTATATGAGATTGGATCATTGTTTCCTTGGTGCAGTCTCCTTGTCCTCCCTCTGACAACATGAAGAATTTTTACCTAGAGGTAAAAGCTTTCTCTGAAACCTGATTAGTGTCAAAAGTAGACAGCTATATGTGGTCCACAAAGCTCCCAAGTCTAAAAATAACTAAATTAAAATATAATTGGAAAATATTATTAAGACAAAAACACAATAGAAAGTTGATAATATTACATTTTAAAACTAAGTAAATATATAGCCCTAAAGGATCCTTAACTATAGTTTAATGATTCCTATTAATATTTTGAGTTTCACAATATTGGTCTAAAGGATTGGCCCTTGCTTTTCTGACACAGCATCTGCCCCTAACTCTATAACTAGGTAGACCTAGTATAAAACTGAGACTTAATTGATCTGATCTCCATGATTGCCTGACAAAATTTTCAAGTCATCTAAGGGCATAAAAATGTTTCATCCACAAGAATACTAGGTCTCAGCTGACACTTAGTGGATTTCTGAAGTCTTGGTGAGTAACCTATCCTGACCTATCCTGCTGGCCATGATTATCTCTCCTATGTGGTCATGGCTGGGGTTAGTAGGAGGAAAGTTGATCCTAAAAGCTAATGCCATTTTATCCTTGTGAATATCTTTTCTGTATTAGGGTGAAGTAAAACTCCTAATATTAGATGCTCAATGTCTTTAGAATGCCTCATTTTATCCCAATATCAAACCTAAACTAAGTGAGTGATGGTACTAGAGAAAGGCCTCCAATAGGATTTCTTTCTTAATATCAATCATTAGTGCTGGTTAAGACTTCTTTAATGTCACTAGTACTCATGATTTTTAAAATAGCTTTTTATCAATTAATATAATCAGATTTAAAAAGCTAATTCAAATTTATACCAGAAATAGTATTTGCTGATACGATATAAAATAGTATTTGCTGATACGATATACCAAAAATAGTAGTACACAAATGTTCCCCACTCTCAATCTCTACAAAATTCAGACATATTCATTCCTATATCACTTCACTTTAATAATTACTGAATTTAATGGACTCAAACTGGTAGCTATAAAACATTTGTCCTCAAATTTCACTTCCAAAGGAAACTTCCAGTGGATAAAATGATTTCCTTACTTGCCAAAATGCTAGTTTTGGTGCTTTCTTAAGATTGTCCAATGAGATGGATATTGCTGATCAGGACAAAAGGCAAAGATGATATGTGGGGTTCTCTGAGATTTTGAATTCTTAAAGATCATGCTGTCTCTTATACTTCCTCACCTAAAAATGAGGTATATAGGATATCCAGAGAAGACTAGCAGCTTTACTGAGAGTTCTCTGAGTCCATTTTAGGATTGCTCATCCACCTTTGGTGTTCACCTTAATCAAACTCTTACCTGTGACTCTAAAAAACTGTAGCATCCTCAGCAGTCATACCCCAGTAAAACCTTCTTGTCAGGGTGATGAACCAGGTTAAAGATAACCAACAGGTCTCAGACCCTTGGTGAGGTAGGGAGATGTCTATCCCATATGAAGACTTCCCCCCCCAGAACAGATGAAGGAGAACAATTTGCTCTAATAGCCATTAAAGTGACTGAATCAGGCACTATGAAGCGACCAGACACCCAAGATGCAAAGACCATCCACCAGTTCCCTAGAAATACCAGCTATCTGACTTCTAGACTCTGGAAGAAAGAATGAGGCTGATTGTGCATCTCTGTCTCAATTTAAATACAATTCACACCAGAGGCAAACATCACCTTACAACATCATTGGTCTTCTTCAAAATGAAAAATATATAAATTAAAAGCAGGAAAAGAGAAACACAGAGGAAAAATGCAATGGTAAGAGTCATGGAGAGATAGAACTATTCCAACAGGAACCTGGGGCAATCTCAGGTACTATATCTCTCCACAAACATAATTTTACAGCAACCATTTCCTTCATTATCACAAGTTTATTAAATCATCCCTAAAGTGATGAAATCTCCAAATTAATTTACATGTCTCTGTCATACCAAAACAGCAAAATATCCTTTTATAGATTTAGAAAAAGAAGATAAAATATGGAAAGAAACAAAAAAGGCTGATCATTTCAAGATCAATAATGACTTTTTAAAAAGAGGAATCAAGGGCAATAAGTAGCAGATCTCATACCAAACTACGAAGCATTTAATTATCAAAAGAATTTGATTCTGTTTAAAAGAGAAAAATTGATTAATTGAAAAAAAATCAGGCTAATATGATCCAGAACAATTGAATATAAGGTAGTATGTATGATCTGAAACAACTATCTCAGAGTCAGGTAGTCTATCTTATTTAAGAGTTCCAGGATTTGTATGTGTCTTTTCTCTACTGCCAAGGGATTTAGCCTTTATTGGTTCTCTTTCCTTCAGTTGATTAGGGGCCTGGTAACTAGCATTCAAATTTCATTTAAGCACTTAACATTGAACTAGCCTCAACAAATGTATATTTCGTTCAAGAATATAACAACAATAAATGTGGAAGTATTTTCTATAATAACTCAATTACATAATTTCTTATATACCTTGATCTCTTGGGGGAGTGGACTCAAAACTTGGCTCTGTTCCTACATAGAACTGATTCCATTCCTTGAGTCTAGATCCTGATGAATCAGGACTGCTGGATGACCCTTTTTGCTGGGCTGGAGTCCTGAAGTTCAATGCTAAAGATAGTTCCTTCTTTTTTTCATAGCTGCTGTGCCAGCTATAAAACCAGATCCTCATTTGGACTCACCTATTCCTGTGGCTAGCCCTCTTAATATCAGAGACATGGTAAGAGACCCCACTTCCCAAATGAAGAATTGAAAACAACCAATAAAAAGGCTAAATATGTCCAGTTTCTTGGAGGGATGGCCGTATGATTTCAAAAGGGAATGTCTTATGGAGTCTTCTTTTATAGGAAATCTTCCCAATGGATATTTGCATATTGCTGGAAGATTGCTGATGGCAATGAGATAAAGAGCTCACCAATGCTTCCTCAGTTCTTCCTGAAGATATTCACACTTCCATTTATGCAATGAATAGGGGAAAAAAAACAAAAGACAAAAAACAAAAAACAAATAAAAACTACTTTTTCCCTATCATTAGCAAGCCAAACACAATTATCCAGATACTTGTATGTGTGCTACACCTCTCCAAGACACTTTCCTCATATATATATATAATGACTTCTCTGGAAGCAGCATTCTAATGTCCTTCATATGAACATCATTTTCTATGGAGAAATTCATTAAACTGACAGGGTTTGTATTTGTATACTTCCATTACAATAGTATCTAATTAAACTCAAGAACATTAGCTACTGAGGTGAGGTCTCTCTATTTGTCTAAAAAATACTGGAAAAACTGAGGAAAGAAATAAGATTGATGATAATAGGAGTTCCAAAACTTTTTGGTTCTCTTATGCCATAGATTTTAGTGCAATATTTCTGAATATGAAAGGAAGACGTATATTTTCAAGGTTCATGCCCACAAGTAGTAAAAATAAAGAAATTATTTTATTTCAACAGGATAATACAGATACTTGCCAAACTGTCTCTGTGCAATTTGTCAAGCTTTTCATGTCCTCTGCAGATAACAAATTAATCTAGCAGAGTTTAGAACAAGTCTAATTCTGGTTTTGGTCAGCATTTTACAACATATGACATAACAAATTTCAAAAGAATACACGATCTTTTAAAGTTTATAGCACAAAAAAATAAGAGGACAGAAAAAGGAGATATCATTCATAATTATGTTGGAGGAAAAGATGAATATAAAAACAAAATTAGCAATTTGATAGATAAAAATGAAATACGTCTACACAGACAAAAGAATAACATGATTACTACAAAGGAAACAACTAGTTTAAAAATATTTTGACAACACATTTCTCTAATAAAAGAGTATGAATATGAAATTTTCAAATGAATACACAATAAGAATCCTTGCATTCTCAATTCATAACAAATAGAAAATTTTAAACTAAAACATCTCTATTTTCAAAGTTTTTCTATTCTATGAAAAAATATAGTAAGAAAGGGAAATAGTAAGCATTGAAGAAGTTAGTGGACGACAGGCACACAAGTGCACCACTGGAAAGCTGTTTATTTGATCTATGGCTAAAGGAAAAATGTAGGACTTCAATCCAAACATTGCTGCCCTTTCACCCAGTGATGCTTCTATTGGTGTTATTGCCAACTATACTAAGGGTAAAGGGAATGGACTTGCATAAGACTTATAAAAACACTTTTCTTTTATTATGCTGAAGAATTTGAAACAGAATGGGTGCCTGGAATTGGGAAATAGCTGAATCAATTGTGGAATAGAATTTTATTGTTCCAAAGAAGTGATTAATATGATGGATTCAGAGGAATTAGAAAAGTTTGTAAGAACTTATAAATGGGAAAATGAGCAGAGCTAGAATGACTTATCTAATAGTACACCACAATAATAATTTGAATGGAAATGCCTTTTATTTTTATTTTAAAGCTTTTTTATTTTCAAAATATATGCATAGATAATTTTCAACTTTCACCCTTCCAAAACCTGGTATTCCAAATTATTTTCACTCCCTTTCTGCCACCTTATGTTAATCATGTACAATTCTTCTATTTGTTTCCACAATTATCATGCTGCACAAGAAAAACCAGATCAAAAGGAAAAACTGAGAAAGAAAATAATAAGCAATCAAAGAAAAATGGGAAAAAGTGAAAATACTATGTTGTGATCCACACTCAGTTCCCATAGTCCTCTCTTTGCTTATGAGAGCCATCAAAAATGTATAATATAATACTGATGTTGTTACCGTGCATAATGATCTCCAGGTTCTGCTCATTTCACTCAGCATCAGTTCATGCAAGTCTCTCCAGGCCCCTCTGAAATCATCCTGCTGGTCATTTCTCACAGAACAATAATATTCCATAACATTCATACACCATAACTTATTCAGCCATTCTCCAATTGATGAGCATCTACTCAGTTTCTAATTCCTTGCCACTACAAAAAGGGCTGCCACAAACATTTTTGCATATAGATCCCTTTCACTCTTTAATGATTTCTTTGGGATACAGACCCAGTAGGAACTTCTGGATCAAAAGATATGCAGTTTGATAGCCCTTTGGCCATAGTTCCAAATTGCTCTCCAGAATAGTTAGATCAGTTCGCAACTCCACCATCATGTATTAGTGTCCCTATTTCCCACATCCCCTCCAATTTTCATGATTATCTTTTCCAGTCATCTTAGCCAATCTGAGAGGTTTATAGTGGTACCTCAGAGTTGTCTTAATTTGCATTTTTCTGCCTAATACTAATTCAGAGCATTTTTTCATATGAATCGATATAGTTTTAAATTCTTTCTCTGAAAATTGTCTATTCATATCCTTTGACTATTTATCAGTTGGAGAATGGCTCGAATTCTTATAAATTTGAGTCAATTCTCTATATATTTTAGAAATGAAACCTTTATCAGAAACCTTGTATGTAATTTTTTTCTCAGTTTACTGCTTCCCTTTTAATTTTGTTTTCATTGGAATTTTTTGTACAAAAACTTTTTAACTTAATATAATCACAATGATCCATTTTGCATTTCATAATTTAGTTCTTCTTCTTTGGCCACAAATTTCTTCCTTCTCCACAAATCTGAGAGGCAGAATATACTTTGTTCTTCTATTTTGCTGAAAGTATCATTATGTCTAAATTATGACTCCATTTTGACCTTATTTTGATGTAGGGTGTTAGGTGTGGGTCAACGCCTGCTTTCTGCTAAACCAATTTCCAATTTTCCCAGAAATTTTTGTCAGTGAGTTCTTCTCCCAGAAGATAGGATTTTTAGATTTATCAAACACTAGATTACTATGTTCATTAAGTATTGTGTCTCGTGAACCTTACCTATTTCACTGATTGAATACTCTGTTTCTTAATCAGTACCAAATGGTTTTGATGACCACTGCTTTATAATATAGTTTTAAATCTAGTACAGGTAGGCCACCTTAATTTGCCTTTTTTCATTAGTCTCTTGAAATTCTTGATCATTTATTTTTCTTCATGAATTTTGTTATTATTTTTTCTTGCTCTGTAAAGTAATTTCTTGGGAGTTTGATTGATATGGCACTGACTAAATAGATTAATTTAGGTAGAATTGTCATGTTTTTTATAATATTAGCTCGGCCTACTCATGACCATTTGATAGTCTTGCAGCTTATTAGATCTGAATTTATTTGTGTGAAAAGTGTATTGTAATTGTGTTTATATAGTTCTTTACTCTGTGTTGGCCAATATACTCAGAAAGAAAATACTTTTTGAAGAACTCAGAATTGATCAAAGTAGTGACTAATCATGTTTTCAAAAGATTGATGATAACAAATACCTATTATTTCTTAGCAGTAAGGTGATGGATTAACTAGATGTATAATATAGATAGTCTCATAAATGGCCAATGTGATGATTTATTTTAATTGACTATACATATTTGGTACAGGAGATAACTTCTATTTTATGAGTCACAGAATGAAACAGGTTAGTAGGAAATGGTGCATATTTTTAAAAGAGTTTCAATAAAATATTTTACAAAATGATCAGAAGAGAGATGGAGATGGGGACAGAATTATGTTATTGAGTTGTTCAACTCAATATACATAGACATATTCACCTATGGGTACATATAGATATGTATAGATGCATGTATATGTCTATGTAGATAAAGTTTTTTAAATTATATAAATTCACATATTTTAAAATATTTTCTTCTTAAAATCTTTGTTTTTATTAATTACTGTTCTCTTAAAAAAAGGTAAGTTGGTATCATTTTGCCAAGGGCTTTAAATATATGTGGGATTTTTAATGTAACCTATAAGCAACTGAGAGACGTCAAAGTTTTTGTTGTTATTTATTTGTTTTGTCTTGCTATGATTTTTTTAAATTAGAGATATCTGCTCTAGAAGCTTATAAGATAAATGATTTTACTAATAGATGATTGAATTGTTCTTACAGCTTTATAATGTCTAAGCACCATATCTCTTACTTAGGTAAATGAGAACTCATTTAGAAGATGTTATGGAAGACCATATTTAAGTGAGGAAAAACAGTTCATTTGGATCCCTACTCTATTCCAAAAAGTATTAACCAATTTGATGGAATGTTAAAGTTTTCTATAAAAACAAAACAAAACAAAAACTGGAGATGTGAGCTACAGATTTTTCTTTGTTTCTTTGTTTTTTTCAGAAACAATTGAATCAAGTGACTTGCCCAGAGTCACATAGTTAGAGGGTATTACATGTCTGGGACTGGATTTGAACAACTCAGGCCCTCCTGATTTCACAGCCAGTGTTCTATCCACTGTGCTACCTAACATTCCCTGAGCTGTGGATTCTAATTTCACTTAATTATAGGAAATTAATTAACGGTCCTCAGTTTTTATTTTTTCTTCTGATGTTAACTCAGCCCCATGTGGCAGAGATCACAACTACATGAAAAGTCTCCCAAAATATTTTTGTTCCTTTGGAACAATCATTTATTCAATAGAAGCTGATGACCATCTCATGATCACATAGATTTCTGACTATGATAATTGAACTATTTCCTCCTGTCCCAATTAAGGGGAAGCCTGTCCATCTCATGTAGAGAAATTCCTGGCTTTATCTAGCTTGTGACCTGGCTGCCATTATTTTGCTTATTTTAGCTTTATGCCTCAGATGTCAATCAATGGAATTATTCTGTGTTTGGTAGAGCTGCTCTGGAATGACTATAAAATAGTGTCCCGGAAGCAGGAGGCATCTCAGATCATGAAGAAGATCTGAGGTCCACTTAGAGGGGACCCCAGACTCTTTAATAAAGGCCGATTGTCTCAGAGCTCTGCCTCAGTTTCTTTTATTATAGATGGGCTAATTTTAATCATCAAAGCAGTTCCAATTAAAATAGATTAATAACCCTTGAATGGTAAGTTAGAGTAAACAGGAGTTTATACATTCTTTTTGCAGTAAATTATAATGAATATAGGGAACATTGAGGATGAACATTAGAGGATTTTTGATGAACTGATAGTGAAATAAACAGAACAACAAAAATACATATTATGATGATAAAAACATAAATTAAGCATACTGACATTAAAAAAGTTGAACTCTTAATAGCTGAAAAAAATCAATAATGACTTCTCCCACCTCAAAACATGAAACATTTCTTCTTCATTTCATTTCAGAGGGGTAGGCTGCTGCAAGACTGATATATATATATATATATATATATATATATATATATATAATTGTACATGATCAGACAAGGTAAATACGCCAGGAATTTTAATTGATTCTCTGTATTAGAAGAAAAGACTCAGAAAGGGATATAGAAGGGTGCTTTGAGAAATTATTGCCATGATACAACAAAAGGCATCAATTAAACCTATTTTCATAGGTCATAAAATTCAAGAAACTTGAATCTCAATAACAAACAATAAAATTATCC
Source organism: Myrmecobius fasciatus (assembly GCA_023553655.1). Classification (NCBI taxonomy): domain Eukaryota; kingdom Metazoa; phylum Chordata; class Mammalia; order Dasyuromorphia; family Myrmecobiidae; genus Myrmecobius; species Myrmecobius fasciatus. The sequence goes on from JAJPUD010005447.1 coordinate 85,864, forward strand.
AATGTAATAAATGCACCATTGCATTCCATTGTTAAGCTATTTAATTTATATCCAGATCTTAATTTTTAGATGATTTCAAGCTATTATGGAGTACTTTTCCTAACAGCTAAAGAACATTATGGAGAAATTTCTTTACATCAGCATTAAGCTCTATTATTATTTTTACGTTGTTTTTAGACAATGTGGTCTTATTTTTTATTCATGTGGAACACAGCAAGTCAGATAGTAATCTTTGCAAAGAATTGTAGTTGCCTCTTTTTAGCAAATGAAAAGTGAAAGTTTCAGGAAAGATAAATAAGAGCAATCCCTGGTCCTTCATCTCTACTGAAATCTCAGGAGGAGACAAGAAAGGGTGATAAGTGAAGACCTCACTTCTCTATCACCCCTCACACAAAAGCTACATTAATAACTGGAGATCTGCCTTTACTGAAGTGATACATCATTTCACTTTGTTTTGCTTTTTATTTCACATTAATTTTTTCTTCTTTTTTTTTTCCAGAGTCTTCCCCTAAATTGACACATCTTACCTCTCTTGGTAACATTTCCTTTCTAATTTTTATTTTCTTGATTTTCTCTTCAACCAACCCCAAGGATATCTTTTCTTACTTTGTTACACAACAATATTCCAGTTCAATTAAATACTAGTTCAACTCAACACATATTTATTAAACACCTATTAAATGCAAAAAGTGCATTTGCTGCTGAAGATACAAAGGTGGATATGTCATAGGTTTTGCTTTTTGGATTTTTCAATCTTCTGTCAAAAAAAGATTTGCAAATCAGGAAAATGCTAAAGAAATGATATAATAAATATGATCATAGATTTGGAGTTAGAAGCAACTTTGGAGGTGATACATTTGAAGTCTCTCCCTTTCTAAATGCAGAAACTAAAGTTCAGAGTAGTTAAGTACTTACTGATATTTATTGTACTTTTTGAGTAAGTAGATGGCCTGGAGTCAGGAAGAAGAGTCTAAATCTGGCCTCAGACATTTAATAACTTTGTGCTTCTTGACAAATAACTTAACTGTTTGCCTTAGTTTTCTTATCTGTAAAATGAGCTGGTGAATGACATGGCAAATCATTCTAGTATCTATCAAGAAAAGCGCAAATAGAATTACAAAGAGTGGGACATGACTGAAAAAACTGAACAATAATAATAAAAAAGTTGATTTTTTTAAAGTGTAATGAAGTGGCTTTGAACTAGATTTTTCTCAAGTTCAGCCACTACACAAAGCTGCAAAAGATAAATGCAAGAGAGGTTCTGTGGAAAATGCAAAGATAGATGGTTTTCAGGGGGTCATAGAAAAATTCATGGAAAAAGCACATGAGTTGAACATTTGAATCACTTGGATAACACAGCATGAATAATATTTATGGAAAAAATTTACAGTAGTTATCACCTTTCTGGTATTCTGCTTTTTTCTTTGTCAAATGAGAATGTGCCAAATTTCATAGAATATAGAAAAAAATATAAGATGATACTATCACTTTAAAAAAACAACAAATAGTCAAGACATAAATACATGAAAGATTAAATAACAATAAAAGATTTAAGAGCCTCTTTTATTTTCAGTTCAGGCCCCTTTCTCTCCCTCTTTCTCAACTTTAACTGTATTTTCCTTCCCCCTATCCTTGAAAAAATTAGTAAAAATATCCTTTATTACAAATTTCAGAGTATGCTTATTATCTATAGATATTTTATAAAGAATTATCTACATGGGTGAAGAATCTCTTGTTTAGAGGTGAACTATAATTAAAAAATATTAAATTTATGTTAGGGAGTCTTAAAACCTAAATGGGAATTTGATGGAAATATCATAATGTAGTAAAAAGAATAGTCAATTTTATCTCTACCATCACTAGGACCTTTTCAGATCACTACTTTACAGATTTGGACCTCTCGTTCATTCAGTGTAAAATAAATCTAAAATGTATCATTACTTGAACTAGATAATAAGTTCCATTCTAGCACTGGAACCAAAGAACATACAATGTAATAAAATCACTTTCTGTGAAATAGCTGATTTTTTGTATTATACTCCTGTGTTGAACAGTTTCTTTACAACAATTCTATTGCAATTGTGATGCTTTAGTTTTACCGTGGTAGGCAACTTGATGACACAGAGGATAAAATGTTGGGTCTGGGTTGAAGACAACCTGACTTTGGGGCAGCTAGATGGAATAGTGGATATAGCACCAGCCCTGAAATCAGAAAAACTGAAGTTCAAAGCTGACCTCAAACATTTAACATATACTGGTTGTGTCACTCTGAAAAAGTAACTTTACTCAAATTGCTTTGTAGCTATATATATATACATACATACATACATACATATATATATATAAGAAACAGAAAATATTTGAGTTTAAATATGATCTCAGATTCTTAATAAAAACAAATTACACAGTAATTACTGTG
>JAJPUD010005447.1:88682-116029 GCA_023553655.1 Myrmecobius fasciatus
CAAGAAACTTGAATCTCAATAACAAACAATAAAATTATCCAATGTAATAAATGCACCATTGCATTCCATTGTTAAGCTATTTAATTTATATCCAGATCTTAATTTTTAGATGATTTCAAGCTATTATGGAGTACTTTTCCTAACAGCTAAAGAACATTATGGAGAAATTTCTTTACATCAGCATTAAGCTCTATTATTATTTTTACGTTGTTTTTAGACAATGTGGTCTTATTTTTTATTCATGTGGAACACAGCAAGTCAGATAGTAATCTTTGCAAAGAATTGTAGTTGCCTCTTTTTAACAAATGAAAAGTGAAAGTTTCAGGAAAGATAAATAAGAGCAATCCCTGGTCCTTCATCTCTACTGAAATCTCAGGAGGAGACAAGAAAGGGTGATAAGTGAAGACCTCACTTCTCTATCACCCCTCACACAAAAGCTACATTAATAACTGGAGATCTGCCTTTACTGAAGTGATACATCATTTCACTTTGTTTTGCTTTTTATTTCACATTAATTTTTTCTTCTTTTTTTTTTCCAGAATCTTCCCCTAAATTGACACATCTTACCTCTCTTGGTAACATTTCCTTTCTAATTTTTATTTTCTTGATTTTCTCTTCACCCAACCCCAAGGATATCTTTTCTTACTTTGTTACACAACAATATTCCAGTTCAATTAAATATTAGTTCAAATCAACACATATTTATTAAACACCTATTAAATGCAAAAGTGCATTTGCTGCTGAAGATACAAAGGTGGATATGTCATAGGTTTTGCTTTTTGGATTTTTCAATCTTCTGTCAAAAAAAGATTTGCAAATCAGGAAAATGCTAAAGAAATGATATAATAAATATGATCATAGATTTGGAGTTAGAAGCAACTTTGGAGGTGATACATTTGAAGTCTCTCCCTTTCTAAATGCAGAAACTAAAGTTCAGAGTAGTTAAGTACTTACTGATATTTATTGTAATTTTTGAGTAAGTAGATGGCCTGGAGTCAGGAAGAAGAGTCTAAATCTGGCCTCAGACATTTAATAACTTTGTGCTTCTTGACAAATAACTTAACTGTTTGCCTTAGTTTTCTTATCTGTAAAATGAGCTGGTGAATGACATGGCAAATCATTCTAGTATCTATCAAGAAAAGCGCAAATAGAATTACAAAGAGTGGGACATGACTGAAAAAACTGAACAATAATAATAAAAAAGTTGATTTTTTTAAAGTGTAATGAAGTGGCTTTGAACTAGATTTTTCTCAAGTTCAGCCACTACACAAAGCTGCAAAAGATAAATGCAAGAGAGGTTCTGTGGAAAATGCAAAGATAGATGGTTTTCAGGGGGTCATAGAAAAATTCATGGAAAAAGCACATGAGTTGAACATTTGAATCACTTGGATAACACAGCATGAATAATATTTATGGAAAAAATTTACAGTAGTTATCACCTTTCTGGTATTCTGCTTTTTTCTTTGTCAAATGAGAATGTGCCAAATTTTATAGAATATAGAAAAAAATATAAGATGATACTATCACTTTAAAAAAACAACAAATAGTCAAGACATAAATACATGAAAGATTAAATAACAATAAAAGATTTAAGAGCCTCTTTTATTTTCAGTTCAGGCCCCTTTCTCTCCCTCTTTCTCAACTTTAACTGTATTTTCCTTCCCCCTATACTTGAAAAAATTAGTAAAAATATCCTTTATTACAAATTTCAGAGTATGCTTATTATCTATAGATATTTTATAAAGAATTATCTACATGGGTGAAGAATCTCTTGTTTAGAGGTGAACTATAATTAAAAAATATTAAATTTATGTTAGGGAGTCTTAAAACCTAAATGGGAATTTGATGGAAATATCATAATGTAGTAAAAAGAATAGTCAATTTTATCTCTACCATCACTAGGACCTTTTCAGATCACTACTTTACAGATTTGGACCTCTCGTTCATTCAGTGTAAAATAAATCTAAAATGTATCATTACTTGAACTAGATAATAAGTTCCATTCTAGCACTGGAACCAAAGAACATACAATGTAATAAAATCACTTTCTGTGAAATAGCTGATTTTTTGTATTATACTCCTGTGTTGAACAGTTTCTTTACAACAATTCTATTGCAATTGTGATGCTTTAGTTTTACCGTGGTAGGCAACTTGATGACACAGAGGATAAAATGTTGGGTCTGGGTTCAAGACAACCTGACTTTGGGGCAGCTAGATGGAATAGTGGATATAGCACCAGCCCTGAAATCAGAAAAACTGAAGTTCAAAGCTGACCTCAAACATTTAACATATACTGGTTGTGTCACTCTGAAAAAGTAACTTTACTCAAATTGCTTTGTAGCTATATATATATACATACATACATACATACATATATATATATAAGAAACAGAAAATATTTGAGTTTAAATATGATCTCAGATTCTTAATAAAAACAAATTACACAGTAATTACTGTGATGCTGCACAAATCATTTAACTTCTATTTGCCTTAATCCACTGGAGAGGGAAATGGCTACAGTGTGATTCACACAGTCACAAAGAATTGGACATGTTGGAATGATTGAACAACATATTTTACCCTTAGATAAATAAACATTATCTCTGTTATTGCTCATAGTTTTTTTTACAATTATTTTTCTTCAAATTTTTGAGTTTTAGGTTCTCTCCCTTATCCTACACACAATTAAGAAACTATATGTGAAGTTATGGAAAAATCCCTACTTAATAGGGATATTGATATCTTTTTTACCCTTCAGGGAAATAGGAGAAAAATAGGATATGGGAAGGAAGGTAGGTGAAAGGATGATTTTTAAAAAGAAAATAAATGGGTGGGGATACATTTTGCAATAGTAATTGTAAAAAAAAAAAAAAAATTCAAGGCAAGTTTCCCTGACAAGGCCTCTTTTCTCAAATATAGGGAATTTTGTTGTTGTTGTTGTTCTTGTTCTTGGCTCATTTTCCTAGCCTATTAAGCAGCCTTGAAGTCTTTGCTAAAGCAGACTCTGTTTCCAGGGTGGAGGGGGCCCTGTCCCAAGCTTCAGTGGTTTTGTGCAGTTGTTTTCAGAAATCCTTCTAGGAACCTGCCCACAAGCTCTCTTTTCTGCCCTGGAGCTGTTAGTTCTGTTCCTGACCCACTGGAGCTGTAAACTCTACGGTGTTGGCCAGGGCTGGGGCTCTGCTGGCCGGGGCTGCACTGGGACACTCTCACTCTGTTACCACAGACTCTCCACTGACCTTCTGAGTCCTCCCTGTTATCCCCAGGCTCAGAGATTCAGAACCACCAGCAGCACTGCTGCTAATGCAGAGGTCCTGTTTCACTGATGCTGGGGTCCAGGTGGGAGCTGGGTCCATGTCTGCTTTGGGATTGTGCCCTGGGGTCCTACTCTGGTTCCACAGACCTTTTCTGCTGCACTTTTAAGCTGTCTTCAGCTGGAAAATATTCTTCTCCATCTTCTGGGGTGTTCTGATGCTCTGAAATGTGTTTAGAGTACTTATTGAAAGAATTTGGAGCAGTTTGGGGCAGAGGTTAGGTGAGTTCTTGCCTTTACTCTCGACTCCACCTCCAACATCATCTCTTTAGAAGTGGTATGGCTTCTTCCAAAAGTTGAAAGTAAAGCCATTTACTAAATAACTGTGGATTTCTAACCCAGCATGTATCATCACATACTTTACACTAATTAAATAACAAATTTCCCAGTGCAATATGAGTTCAAAATGAAGAAGAAAAAAAAGAAGAAACCATTAAAGAAACCTATAAGCATGAATTAATTAAATAGGTAACATTGATTCTTTCATTAAAATCGTTCTCTTATTCCTGCCTCTGAAAAGAAGGAAAATCTTCACTCTTCATAACTCTATAATTGTAGTACACCCTTTGACAGGTATTATTAAAGTGGGAAAACTATAAATATTGAACTGGTGACAATAGAATTATATTTCAACTTAACTAAGTTCAGTAAGTTTCAGTATCAAAACATTGATTAGTAATATCTTTTTAAAATTTTTTTTATTAAAGCTTTTTATTTGCAAAACATATGTATGGGTAATTTTTCAACATTGACCCTTACAAAGCTTTCCATTACAAAATTTCCCCCCTAGTCCCCTCCCCTCCCCTAGATAGCAGGAAGTCTACTACATGTTAATTATGTTAAAATACTTGACAAATTGAATATGTATATACATATTGTTACAGTTATCTTGCTATGCAAGAAAAGTCAGATCTACAAGTAAGAAAAAAAATCTGAGAAGGGAAACATAATGAGGGCAAACATCAATAGAGAGCATGAAAATGTTATGTTGCAGTCCTCATTTCATATCCCTCTCTCTGGATGTATATGGCTTTCTTCACTGAACAATTGGAACTGGTTTGAAACATTTCTTTGGGGAAGAGAGCCATGTCCATCAGAATTGATCATCATATAGTCTTGTTGTTCCCATGTATAATGATCTCCTGGTTCTGCTCATTTCACTCAGCATCAGTTCATGCAACTCTCACCAGGCCTCTCTGAAATTATCCTGCTGGTCAATTGGTATAGAACAATAATATTCTATTATATTCATATACCATAATTTATTCAGCCATTCTCCAACTGATGGGCATCCATTCAGTTTCCAGTTTCTAGCCACTACAAAAAGGGCTGCCACAAACATTCTTGAACATGTGGGTCCCTTTCCTTCCTTTAAGATCTCTTTGGAATATAAGCCCAATAGAAACACTGCTGGATCAAAGGGTATGCACAGATTGAACACCTTTTGGGCATACCCTTTAATCCATCATACCTAACTTTTCTAACATTTTGTTTACCTCCCTAACTTTTTTCCTATTTATTTTGTGGTTTGATTTATCTAATTCTGAGAGAGCAAGGTTGAGATCCCCCACTAGTATAATTTTGCTGTCTATTTCTTCTTGCATTTCTCTTAATTGCTCCTATATGAATTTGGATGCTATACTACTTGGTGCATGTATGTTTAGTATTGATACCACTTCATTATCTATGCTACCCTTTAGTAAAATATAGTATCCTTTGTTAGCTCTTTAATTAGACCTATCTTTGCTTTTACTTGATCTGAGATCAGGATTTCTACCCCTGCTTTTTTGTTGTTCACCTGAAGCATAATAGGTTCTGCTCCAGCCCTTTATCTTTGCTCTATATGTATCTCTATGTTTTAGATGTGTTTCTTGTAAACAACATATTGTAGGATTCTGGATTTTAATCCAGTCTGCTATCTGCTTCCGTTTTATGGGAGAGTTCATCGCATTTACATTCACAGTTAAAATAATTATCTGTATTTCCTGCCATCTTATTTACCCAAAGTTATGTTTTCTTTTTTCTTTCCCTTTCCTCATCCCCCCTCCCCAGTATTTTGTTTTTGTTTTTGTTGACTAGTTCCCTCTAACTGTCCTCCCTCTTTTAGAGCCCCTACCTCTTTTTTACACCTTTCCCCTAATTCTTCTATTTTCCTTTCTGTTAGTCTGTTCCTTTCTTTTCCTCCTTTCCCTCCTACTTCCCTATAAGAAAGGACAAGTTTTTCTGTGAAACCAAATGTGTCTGATATACTCTTTTAGAGCCCAATCTGATGAGAGTAAGATTCACACAATGCTCATTGCCCTCCCTTCTTTCCCTCAATTATATTATATTTTCTTTGCCTCTTCATGAGATTTCACCTTATTTTTACCTCTTTTTTAAAACTTTATTTTACCACCTTTCCCCTCTTTTTCCAGTATGATAGCCCTTCCACCTCTAGTTTCTTTTTCATTTTATCAAAGTAATATCAAATTATACCCCTATTCTTTAAGTATACCCATAGTAGAAATATAATTCTCCAGAGTTCTTTCCTTTTTACATTTTTATGCTTCTCTTGAGTTCTGTGTTTGGAGGTCAAATTTTTTGTTCAGTTCTGGTCTTTTCATTAGAAATAGGTGAAATTCTCCTATATCATTGAATGGCCATCTTCTTCCCTGGAATATAATGCTCATTCTAGCTGGATAACTTATTCTTGGCTGTAATCCAAGTTCCTTTGCCTTTTGGAATATCTGATTCCAGGCCCTTCAGTCCTTTAATGTGGAAGCTGACAGATCTTGTGTGATTCTACTTACATTTCCTTGGTATTTCTAGCTGCTTGCAATATCTTTTCCTTGGTGCAATCATCCTGAAATTTAGCCATGACATTCCTTGGAGTTTTAATTTTGGGGTCTCTTTCAGGAGGTGATCGGTGAATTCTTTCAATGGTGATTTTGCCTTCTGATTCTAAAACATCAGGGCAATTTTCTTTTCCAGATTTCCTGGAAGATAGCATCTAGGTTCTTTTTTTCATTATGGCTTTCAGGGAGTCCAATAATATTTATATTATTTCTCTTAGATCTGTTTTCCATATCAGTTGTTTTTCCTAGGAGATATTTTCTATTTTTTTTTTCAGTTTTTTGTTTTTGTTTGACTAATTCTTGTAGTCTTATTGAGTCATTTGCTTTCATTTGTTCAATTCTGATTTTTAAAGTATTATTTTCTTCTGTTACCTTTTTTAGCTCCTTTTGTAATTGGCCAATTCAATTTTTTGTTCATTGCAGTCTTTTTCCATTTTACCAATTTTGTTTTTCAGTGAGTTGGTGTCTTTTGCAGGGCATTATATCCTTCTTGCATTGATCTCAATTCATTTCCCCATTTTTCTTCTAACTCTCTTTTGAGATGCTTTATGTAATTTTCCAGGAAAGCCTTGTGAAATGGGGACCAGCTCATGTCTGCCTTTGTGGCTTCCTGTGGAGTTGCTTCCCTTTAAGGAACCTCAGGATCTGAGGTCTGCCCTTCTTTATCTCCATAAAAGCTGGTCTATGGCAAGACCTCTTTTCTATTTATTACTCATTTTTTAGAGCTTGAGGTCTGATTAAAGCAGGGGACCCACCGTGGCTTCAATTTGCCCTGGGCCAGTTCGGCTGGTTCACTTCCGGTGTTGGGCTGACCAGGATAGGTCCCACATTCTCAATGGTTTTCAATCTACCTTTTACAAAAGGCAGATCTTCCAAAGCACCTGCCTACAAGCAGAACAAAGTGGTCCAAGTGTCTCCCAGGGATTTCCCAGGTGCTTGCCATGTTCTGTCCCAGCCCCAGTCTCCCGCCCCAGCTACGTGCTCCCGCCTGAGTGCTGCAAACTGCCCGATCCCCTGCCTGTCTGAAACAAACCTGCTCTGGAGTCTGTACTGGAAACATGTTGTACTCCAAGTATTTGGGGGAGCTTTCACTCCAGAACCAGTTCAAAGGCTTAATCTGCTGTTGGTTTGAGAGAAGATAAGAGGAGGTCACATAGAGTCATATCTGTACTCCACCATCTTGGCTCCACCCCCCTGATTGGTAATATCTTGAAGATCTTTTTTATTAAAGTCTAGAAGAGAAACGGTGTATGTCCATGAAGAGAATACCTATATTAACAAAGCCTCATGTCTTTTGAAGCAGAATGCAAACTTCTTGAGGTTAGGAATTCCTTATTTGCACATATGTGTGTTTGTATGTTATTAGCTGAAAAAGTGTATACTCAGAACTTTAGTTACTTTTCTCATCTTTAAAAGAAATAGAACTTCTGTCAATGAAAAATAAATTAAGATCCTTGATATCTTTAGTAATCATAACATATATGTCAAGCAAGATTTATGAAAACTAAATTTGTCCTGCTAAGAACCTTCCTTCCTTTTACTTGAATAGTTTAATAAAAAAGACAATTTTGAGTTGTAGAAGAGCTATATTTGAAGTTTGACAATGTGTTCTCAACTGTTTCATTGTGTGAAAATCATTATATGTACACTAATGAGAATGTGAGGCAGGATTTAAATGTTAATAAAAAAAGATATTTCCCCCTTTTTTAGCATTATAAAATTATCTTATAGATGGAAGATTTTTGTTTTAAAATATTCAGTGATATGTAGTTCAGTCTTCCAAGAACCTTTCCCTCAATTTTGAAACACAGAGAAAACAGGAGAAATGTGAATGTATTTTTTTCTCTCCTGAGTTTATTTTTTGATATTATTCAGAGTGTAACATTGACATTTCACTTTTGTTTGGAATGTAATGGTATACACAATTGAACAAAAAAGACTGATTGATGACTAGCCACCTTATTAATGTGTTTTAAAAAATTACTTCATAGTTATGCTCTCATCCAAATTTGAAGTACAGGCAAAGAGATTTGATAGGAAGAGTTACTTTCATTCATGTTAGCCATAATTAGGAATTTAGTGTGGTCAAATAAATCATCAATAACATAGGATTTCCATTGTAATCTGATTTTAATTTATCCTTTAAAATGACAGGGATTGAAGATTATAATTCAGCAGACATTTACTAACTACTTATTTCTGTACCAGGCACAGGGCTAAGGGTTTGGGATACAAAGACAAATTGCGGCAGGTATTTAGTGGATAAAGTGCTAGGGTTGGAGTCAGGAAGACTCGGCTTCCTAAATTCAAATCTGGCCTCAAACACTTAGTAGCTGTATGATTCTGGGCAAATTCACTTAATCTTGTTTGCTTCATTTCCTCACCTATAAAATGGGCTAGAGAAGGAAATGGCAAGCCATTGCATAATCTTTGCCAAGAAAACTCCAAATGGTGTTGTGAAGGGTAAGAAACTGAATATGATTGAACAACAACATATACCAAACACTGTGTTAAGTACTGTCTATATAAACAGAGCTAAAAACGTATCCTCTGCCTTCAAAAAGCTCTGGTTCTGATCAGGTTCTGATGAGATAATGTAACAAGAACTACATACAAAATACATTCAAGATAAATCACTAAATGGAATCTCAATCTCAAAGGAAAGACACTAGAACTTAATGGGAGGAAGTGGAAAGACTTTTTGCAGAATATCCAATTTGATATAGTTCTAAAAGTAATCTAATTTTTGTTATCCTTAAAAAAATTGGGATAATTAACTCTTTTGTCCCATGTAGTTTCATTAATAATTTATAGAAATAGAGCACTGGAAAATCAGACTTTGTTAAAGCCCTCTAGGATTCAAATAGAACTACTTGACTATGCCTTAAAACCAAATCATTTTGACTCTTACTGATAAGACAATAATAAATCTCAGTCCAAGTCTCACTTACCAATTGTTTGTGTTTTGATAGCTCAGAGAGAGTGTATATAAGACAAATAAGTCATCTTTTACTTTCTTATATAACCTTAAATCACACAATGGGTGCTGCCTCAGACAAACTGAAAACTGAAAAAGACTTTAGCTTAAAATCTGGGGTCATCTTCAGTCATTATAGCCTATGGCTTGCCACTTGACTCAGATGACCTTGGAGGAAAAAGTAAAGCTGATGACTTTGTACAGTCCTGCCTCCAATTTACTTGCAAATAAAGTCATCCTCCTTATATCATTGGTCCTTTTCAAGAAGAAAGGAGAAACAACAAGGAGGCAGGGATGAGAAAGCCAAGAACTTCAAGAATAGTAGATAGCCAGCATAAAGGCACAAATTGAGGAATCTCATCTTGGAAGAACATCAAGAAGACTAGGGTCACTAATGTGTACAAATATGAAGAGGGAAGTAAAATGTCAGAACATTGGAAAAATCAGAACAAGCCAAATTTGCAAGGCTTTAGAAAGCAAACAGAGAATTTCTGTGTTTGATACTGGAGGCAGAAGGGATCTATTGAAATTTATGGGGTGTGTGTGGGAGCTAATGCGGAAAGCAGCATCCCATAGCCGTTCCAGGTATATCATTTAGTAGCAGAGTAAAAATATATTCAAAGGCAGAGACATTTGAATAAAGACTAGCCAATGAGGAGTCTATCCATAGCTAATTTGCCTGATTTTCTTTCAATAACTCCACAATCCTTTTGTGGATCAACACATGAAAATCCTTTCCATTTTGTTAAAATTCAGCAGAACTTGTGCTCTATAATAAAGCTTTCAGAATCCCAGAGCCTTCTCAATACCATCAAGGCAGTACTTTGGTGTATATATATATACATATATATATATATATATATATACATATATATACATATATATATATTCTTAAATAAAAGGTTTACTCATTATTATTTGAAAACACTAAACTAGCAACATGTTGGTACATTGTAGAGCATAAATATTAGTAAATTCCAACTAAAATGAGAGAGAAATTTTCACTAAGTATATTTTCTCTTTTACTACCTTTGAGCATTAATTATTTTTCCTCAGACTCACTTTTCCCTTGAATTTGGAATAGAATTTTTTTAACAGAAAGCTCAAATCATTTTCCCTATAACTTTCAAAATCATTGAAAGGACAAAGTAACATCCTTCCCATTGAAATTCTTGCTACAATATTGCAATTCCCCATATTCCATCCCATTCTTGGTCTCCCCAGTGAAACATTTGTGTGTGTCTGTAGGCATAAAAGCACCAATAGGTACTCACAAAGCTTAAATGAACATTGAATTAAGCACAGATTTATGTTCTGAATACTTCACTAACCAGGCTGTTGGGAGCATTCAATACAAATATAGGCTTAAGACTCTCCTTTATTTGGCCCCCTGCCTCTATGAAATCTCACAAACTTTCTGATTCACTGAAAATATCTTAGAATAATCAATTTTAGAATATCTTCTGAGAACAGATTAGTTACTAGAGAGTGTCATAGAGGTAATGTTTTATAAAATAACCTAGAACTGATTTCTGTGCTTAATGTTCCCCAAGACCTTATTACTGGGATTATTTGGTCCATAGATCTATGTGAAACTCAGATTTTGGTCTGACTCGACAATTCACTTTATGGATAGTACATCAAGTACTTAGGGCTAAATTTTGACACTATTCATGTATCACAAAAATTTCAATGATGAGGATTAGACTAGTAAGGATGGAAACAAAGTAAAATGTATTTAAATAAAATTTACTTTGACACTGAAAAAAAATCTTCATTGGCTGATTTTGCTAGAAATGCTACAAAAAAGGCAGCTTTTAAAAGATGACTTAATTGTCAAAACAAAACAGGATATGTTGCATATACAATGGGTGATATTAATTAATGTGATATTCTTACTCATTTCTGGCTACTGTTGGCAGACACAATATAGAATATGCCCTAAAATTCAGATAGATATTGAGTCATGAAAAAAAATTAATTTGGGCCTGGGGTATCTGAAAACTTACATATTCATGGAATTACTCCTATGATTAAATTAGTTCAATGCCATACAATTTTTCAGAACTAGTTTGTGTTTTGGAGCTCCTCAAGAAAAAAGAAAACATGTGTTATTATTATCCTTTCATTTGGAAAGAAAAATAGATAAACACCTATTTTGCTCCTAATGAAAAATCCCAATCATCTCCCTGAAATATGGGACAATAATTTAGTATCCTTCTGTAATTAGTTTTTTGAATTCATGTGAAGGAAGAGTTTGAAGAATGGCTTCAATATTGCATTTAAAAGATGAACTTAAAGGAGTATAAAGGGTATGTCACTGGAGAAAAATGTCCTTATCAATAAGAGGAAAATAATGTGAAGTATTAGATTTATGTCATCTCTCAAAAAATTAGCATGATGATGGAGTATAACATTTTAAACATATATTTGATCATATTACTCTTTTACTGTATTGACTATCTATTGCATACTGAAAAAATAAATCCTTAGGTTAATATGCAAGGCACTCCCCTATTAGGCATTGACCTATATTCCAATCTTTTTTCACAATCACCTTTCCTACATATTCTGTGATATACCTAGTCTAGCCTAGACTAAGCATCTCATATATTATATATTAGTATCTTTTTTCCCTAAAATTCCCTCTCCCTGAAATATCTACTTACCTATTGCCAAGATGTGTGGAAATTACTGTTGGAATATTATTATATCATGGAAGGGAGCATAAAATTCCACTGCATTAGTGAAAGCTTCAATGATGTCTTAGTCATTAGCAATACTTCTTCAGACTTCATGTAGAATTTGGTTTACATTTCATATTTATTTTACATCTTTCCACTAGATTTTTAATTCCATGATGACAGAGAAGCAGGATGCTATAGTACTACACTAGAACATTGGACTTGAAGTTAGGAAGAGCTGGCTTCAAACCTTACTTTAGATATTTATTTGCTATGTGACTCCAGTCAAATCACTGCTCGTTTGTGTTTCAGATTCCTCCTCCATAAAATGAAGAAGTTGAACTTGAACTTCAAATTCTCTTCTGTTCTAAACCTAGCATTCTGAGATATCCCTGGCATATAACATAGTTTTAAACATTGTTCGTGCTGTGAAAATCTTCTGGAAGGATTCAGTGAGTTGTAAATGAAATCAGTAAACATTTATTAAGCATCAATGATGTGTCCTCTGACAATATACTCAGCTTTGGAGACACAGAGAAGAAACAATAATATGATTCCCTGCCTTCAAAGAGCTTATATTCTTCTGGATAGATATGGCATATCTAGATAATTTTAGTAAAAGGTCAGATGAGATCAAACAGTGCATAAGCAATATTTGTAGATTGAGAGACTAATAGCTATAAGAATAAGGAAAAAAATACATGGAATTAATAATATTTCAGATGAGGTTTGAAGAAAATAAGAAACATAATGGCAGAAAAATGTAGCTTTATTCTTGCTTTAGATATTTTTTATTATTTTATTATCAGAATAATTTAATTCTCAATGCAAGTGACTTCTCCTCTTCCTACAATAATAAAAACAAAGAAGTAGCTAATATTAGTGCTCCTCTGACATGAGCTCTAAGTGCACTCAACAGAAGACCATAAGGAAAATGATGGTAGAAAAAGGCAGTGTATTCCAAGTATACAGGGTGATTTGGATGAATGAATGGAAGCAGAGGTAATATTTCCCACTTAGAAGTCACATCAACTTTAACCTTAGTTCATATTTCAAATCTCCATTTTCCATCTCTGTTCCCTTTTTAACTTCCTGGAAAAAGTTGTTCTTTCCCAGGATAAGCTCATTACCTAAAATCTCATCATAATAATGATTAATCAAGCACCTTCCTAACTCCCTCAGACTCCTCTCTCTGCTGATTGGAGATCACTAAATTCTTCCCCAAATTTTATAGAAAAGAGTCTGGATTTCATAGCTATTTTCCATCTGCAGCTCTGCTTGGTTCAACTCCATGGAAAAGCATGATCCAAGTTGAGGAAGCTGCAGTATCATCCCACTCCCACTCCTTTCCAATTTTTTTTTTGGTGTGTGTGTGCATTGTCTTAATTAGACTGGGAGAGTCTTTGGCTTTTTTTTTTTATTGGTTTTTTATTTATATAACATTTAATTCAGTTCCTAGCACATAGTATTAACTTAATGTTTACTGAATATCTAGGAATGCCAGATGAAAGCCTCAGAGATAAATGCTGGAAATTCAATAAACACACATTTTTGATATTTATAAATGTATACTTTTTAAAAATATCCACCAAAATCCCTGTAAAGTCAAACAATTGAACTCCACAAATTCCACAAATGCACATTCTTAGAACTTAAATGTATCTGCAAGGAAGTAGAGTATGGTTGAAAGATCTCTGTCCTTGGAATAATGAAAACTTTGTTTTCAAGTTCATCTTCCATTCTTCGTAACTGAGTGACTTTAAGCAACTCATTTGAACTAGCCCAATTTTCTTTAACTGTCAAATATTAGTAAGTATTTTTAAAATGTATTTCACAACTAAGAAAGCTAAGTTTCAGAAAGATCATGGTGACACACACTGGTAGTAAGGGTGAGATTCAGGATTCTAAACCAGGTATCTCCAGATTGCAAGGCCAGTGCACCATTTCAAAATTTCACATATCAGGTACCTTCAAACTCTGAAAATCTATTGATCTGTGAAATTTAGTGAGTTCAGCTCTAGCTGAGAACCTTTAGCCTTACCCATATGATTGTTGAAAGGAAAATATGGATTAATGAATGTTAAGTACTTTTTAAAGCACACAGTATTGTATATATGTCAATTATTACGAGATAATTTAATTTATTCTTCATCTAGACTCCTCTCCACAGTTTCTATTTGAACACTTCCAATAAGAGTATCCTATAACCTCCAAAAGAAGTCAATTGTAGGATTCAATAGCACTAGTTGTTTAAGAAGTTGCTCCATTCTTCAATTAAATCTAATGCTCCACAACTTTCTACAATTCAATTTCCTTTTGTAATGGCAAGATAAGACTTTTGAAATTACCCTTTAAGGCAACATTCTTCATACTCATTTCTATATGGAGAAATACATCATGGTTAATAGCAAACGACATGGCTTCAGAAGACTATATAGCTGACCACAGGGGAAAAATATTTAAAATCTGTTTCATCTTATAAAAATTCTGCAGAATTAATGTGTCTTTCAAGTAAAGATGCCCTTTAAGTTTTAGAATGCTTTAAGTCACTGACTTAGGAAAAGCACAATTAATTCATTTTTCACACAGGATTTAAATGAAGAAGAAAATATGGTAAATCTCCAAGCTAATTGATTTTGGCAGGATTTTCATGGTTGTCAGACAGACTAGAAACAGTGAGTTGGCTCTGGGAATATAAGGTTTGGGCAAGGTATTGATTGGATTAACAGAATTAGATACTTGTATCCTGGTTAAAAAAATTGTACCATACTTGAAACTTCCATTTGTACTAAGTTCAACTTACCAATGAAAAAGTTTCAGATCTGGAATCAGTTCAGCACTAGGATTTATCAGGAAGAAGATGGCCAAGAATGAGAATCGAGGTAAATTCATGGTATTTTGGCAGAGATGACAGGACAAGAAGAGTAAATAGAGGACAAAACAAGTTAGCAATCAATACCAAATATATCTGATACCAAATAGAAATTCAAAATTTAAAAGTTTTCATGGACCTCAGAGACCACTAAAGCCTTCCTTTAAATAGAAATAAATTTCTGTAAAATACTGGGTATAAGTAGCCATCCAGTAACTGCTTGAAGTGCTCATTGAGGGAAAATATACTTTTCCTCAAGATAATTCACATATATATATGTATATATATATATACATATATATATACATATATATGTGTGTGTGTATGTGTGTATACACATTTCTATATGTGTATATATACACATTTATGTATGTGTATATATACACATAGACATACATATAAATATGTATACATATGTATGTATATATGTATATATACACATATACAGAGAGACAGAGACAGAGACAGATACACAGACAGAAACATATATAGCTATATATATATTATACATACACACATACATATATATGTATGTATGTATATATATATATGTATATATATTGTCCTTATGTAACTCATTTCCACATATAAGACATGCACATCTACATGGATTATATAAATGAAGTTTTTGGGTGATATGGGTAGCAGAACCCTTTCAAAGTACAACTAATTTTCCCCTTGAGGTGAATAGAAGATTTATGGCTAATTTTTGGCTCTTTCCTTTACCTACCTTCAGTCCCTCAGTGTGACAGAGTAGCATCAGAATAGATATATCATTTGGAACCACCTCCACTAAACAATACTTATGAGTAAAATAGTTTTAGAATAAAAAAAACACTTACCTGTTTCTGGGGGTGAAGCCAAAAGGACAAAGTCAGGAAGTGGCTCGAATTCTTCCAGTTTCTTTTGAAAACCACCTGAGAACTTGTCTCAGAACAAAGTTGGAAAGGACAAAACCCCTCTCCAGCTCAAGACAGACTGAAAAAGTCTCACTGCGATGAAATGAATGTTCAGCTGGGATGAGACAGACCCTGGGAAACCCAATGAGAGGGCCTTAATTCTAGCACATCAGCCAATGAGAACTTCAGTCCTGGCTCAGCAGAGGAGCACAGCAGGAAGCAGCCTCCACTCCCAACTGTGGGAAACCAGGGTGTTTTTGAACAGAGCAGGCAAAGCAACTCCTGCAAACACAAGGGGGAACTGTGCTCAAAGCCCAGGCTCAGAGCTGCAAAAAAGCTGGGGACACTGTCCTCTATACCCCAGGAGCAGAGCTGCATTATAAAAGTTTAAAAAAAGAAGGGAATACAGAAAGAAAAGCAAAGAAAATGAGCAAAAACTTTGACCATAAAAAGCTACTATGGTGAAAGGACAGACAAAAAACTCAGGTGAGGACAGAATGTCCACAGAGGAAATCTCAATGAGTGAGGTAAATTGGTCTCAAGGCCAAAGAGGCTTCTTGAAATGGTCATAAAAGACCTTAAAAGGCAAACAATAGAGGCAGAAGAAAAAATGAGAGAAAAACTGAGAGGTATGCATGAGAGAGTCAACAGTTTGGAAAAGGAAGGGAAAGAAAATTGTCTGAAGAAAACAACTCCTTAAAAAGTCAAATTGACCAAATGGAAAAAGAAATACAAAAAGGTAACTGAAGAAAATCACACATTAAAGACTAGAACTGAGGAAATGGAAATTAATGACTCTGTGAGAGAGCAAGAATCAGTCAAACAACCTAAAAAGAGTGAAACAATGGAAGAAAACACAAAATACCTCATTGAAAAAACACCTGACCTGGAAAATACATGTAGAAGAGGATATTTAAAAATTATTTGTCTACCTGAAGAATATGACCAAAACATGAGTTTAGATAGTATTTTTCAAGAGACATTACAATCCAGGGAAAGATGGGAGGGGAATGAGCATTTTCTAAAGTGTGATCTCATCAGTTTTGGCTCTAAGATGGAATAATTTAATCATTCAGTTGAGTATAGAAATTTATCTAACCCTGTAAAGAATTAGAAGGAGAAAGAGGAAAAACAAAGGGATGGAAAACATAGACTGGAAGGAAGAAACATAAGGAAAAATAGAAAGAGAAGAGGGGAGAGATAATAGGAGACAATATAATGGGTTGGGTGGATAAAAAAAAAAGCTAATAAGAGGAGAGGGAGGGGTGACAGGAGATAAGGTAATAAATAGTAGCATAGTGGAAAGAGAAATCAAAATTATATATAAGAGAGAAAATAGGATGGAGAGAAATCCAGAATTGGTAAATATAATTGTGAATTTTGGGGGGATGAACTCTCCCATAAAACAAAAACAAATAGCATAGTGAATTAAAAAAACAGAATTCTTCTTTAATGGGGAGCAGAGCCAAGATGGTAGAGAACAGACATGATTTTATTTAATCATCATGACCTTCTCTCAAACCAGCAGTAGATTCCCTCAAACCTATAAACTGGTTCTAAAGTGACAGAACACACAAATATTTGGAGTACAACACATTGCCAGAAGAAGATATCTTGGAAAAACTTCAGAACACATTTGTTTCAATCAGGCAGGGGTACAGTCTGCCAAGCCTAGACCACTGCCCAGGGATCCCAGGGCAAGGAGCTGGAGAGGGGAACCAGAGTGTTGTAGCATCCACCTGGAAATCTTTTCTGAGGCTCTTAGGCTATTCTGTCTTGGTTGCAAGCACGTGGCTAGCAGATTTGCTATAAAACCCCAAAAGCAAATACAAAAGGCAAATTATATTATTGTTCTGTAAGAAACGACCAGCAGGATGATTTCAGAGAGGCCTGGAGAGACTTGCATGAAGTGATGCTGAGTGAAACGAGCAGAACCAGGAGATCATCATGCACAGCAACAACAGTATTACATGATGATCAATTCTGATGGACATGGCTCTCTGCAATAAAGAATTATCTCAAACCAGTTCCAGTTGTTCACTGAAGAAAACCATATACACCCAGAAAGAGGGACATGAAATATGGACCACAACGTAACATTTTCATGATCTCTATTGACATTTGCTTGCATTGTGTTGCCTTTCTCTGATTCTTTTTTTTTTTTCTTGTAGATAGGATTTTTCTTGCATAACTTCTCAAGCTTTTCAACATTATTAACATGTAGTGGACTTCCTGCCATCTGGGGGAGAGGAGGGGACTGGGTGTAAAATTTGTATTGGAAAGCTTTGTAAAGATCAAGGTTGGGGAACTACCCATAATTATGTTACACAAATAAAAAGCTTAAAATAAAAAAAAAATTAAAAAAAGGCAAATTTTAAGCCACAGAGCCCTGGCCATGATCACCCAGCACGAGAAATCAGTCAGAAACATAAACCCAGGGCAAACTAAAGCAGCTTCCACTCCTTTGCCTTAAGAGCAGATCTCAACCCTTAAAAAAGAGGAAAAAAAGTAAAAATAATTCTGACCAAAGACAACTTTTATGGAGAGAGAGAATAGACTTTAAATACTGAGATTCCTAAAGGCCAATAAACTCCATATGAAATCCCAAAAGAAGATATGAACTGGTTGCCATTTCACAAGGCTTTCTTGGAGGATTTCATAAAGGATCTTAAAAGAGAGAATAAAAATGGGCAAAGGAAATGAGATCTTTGCAAGATAGTATGAAAAAGGAAAAATAGAAATTATCTAAAGAAAACTCCTTAAAAATAGATGTGATGAAATGGGGAAAATATATAACCCCTACAAAATAGATTTGATGAAATGGGAAAAGAATATTCTTCCTAACAAAATAGATATGAAAAAGATATCAACTCACTGAAAAACAGAATTTGTGAAATGGAAAAATTCAATGAACAAAACAATTGAACTGGCCAAATACAAAAAGAGCTAAAAAGGTAACTGAAAAAAATTAATACACTAAAAATTAGAATTTTATAAATGGAAGTGAATGAATCAATAACTTCAAGAATAAAAAAAATGAAAAAAATAGAAGAAAACATGAAATCCCCTCCAACAGTTATCATTATCATTTCCTGTCATTTTAGCCAATCTGACAGGTGTGTAGTGGTATCTCAGAGTTGTCTTAATTTGCATTTCTCTGATCAATAGTGACTTGGAGCACCTTTTCATGTGACCGGAAATAGTTTCAATTTCTTCGTCTGAAAATTGTCTGTTCATATCTTTTGACCATTTATCCATTGGAGAATGGGGTGAATTCTTATATATTTGAGTCAATTCTCTATATATTTTAGAAATGAGGCCTTTATCAGAACCTTTTGATAAGGTGTGTAAGTTAATGAGGAGGAGATAAAGAGGGGAGGAAAGAATTGGGAGGACAAGATAAGTGATGAGTATATGGGTGGGGGAAAGTTAAATAATAAGAAGGCAAGTTAAGGAGTAGAACCAAAGTTGATTAGTTATCAGGATAGGAAATAAGAGATAGGGAATAAGAGACACACACACAAACACAACAACAAGAATCAGGAGTAGAATTTATTAGAATAAAAAAATCCAGCTAGGATCATTGATCTCAGACAAAATCAAACTTAAAGATTCAATTAAGAGAGAAATCTACATTATATGTCAGCCATATTAATATTGTTTTAGATACATGTTTACATCTTGATAAATATGGATACATACACACACACACATACACAAAACTCTACCTGAGTATATGTGGGTATGTATGCATGTAGGTTTATGTTCGTGTGTATATAGATATATGTATATATGTGTGGGTCTGTGGGTGAGTGTTTATATGTGTGTGTACATATATATGCACATATTTATATATACACATGTGTATATATAAATATATCTGTGTTTAATTGTAGCCTACTTGGGGAGGTAGGGAGGATGAAAAAGGAAAAAAGAATAAAATAAAAAGTGTGCAGCAGAAAACAAAAAATAACCTACAAGGAAACAAAGAAAAGAAGAATGTTTGCTTTTATATAATTTCTTATATTATTATATATGCGTTCTTGAAAAGGAAATTTATTGTTAAAGATTTTGAATCCTCCCTGAAGTTCTTCTGAGCATGATAATATTTTGTTCTATTTTGCTTTGTTTTTTATTTTCCTTTTCTTTCTTTTTCTATTCTGTTTTTCCTTATTTTGTATTTAATTCAATAAATATTTAAAAAAAAAGAAAAACAATTGACTTGGAAAATAGATCTAGGAGAGACAATCTAAGATTTATTGGACTTACTGATAGTCATGATGAAAAAAAAATATCCTAGACATTAGCTTACAGGAAATCATAAAGGAAAACTGCCCTGATGTCCTAGAATCAAAAGATAAAATAGGCATTAAAAGAATTCACAAATCACCTCTTGAAAGAGACCCCAAAATGAAAACTCCAAGGAATGTTGTGGCTAAATTTGAGCACTAAAAGACCAAGGAAAAATATTGCAATAAGCCATAAATAACCAATTTAAATATTGAGGAACTACAATCAGGATTACCAAGTACCAATCAGCTTTCACCTTGAAGGACTGAAGGGCCTGGAATCCTATATTTTGAAAGTCAAAGGAACTTGGATTACAAGCCAAGAATAAGCTATCCAGCTAAAATGAGCATTATCTCTCAGGGAAGAAAATGGACATTCAATTCTATTTCTAATAAAAAGACCACAGCTGAACAAATAATTGATCTCAAAACACAGAACTCAAGAATGCATAAAAATGTAAAAAGAAAAGAACACTTGAGAACTATATTTCTGTTATGGGTATACTTAGAGAGTGGGTAAAATTTGATTTTATTATGACAATATGAAAAAGAAATGAGAGGTGGAAAGGGAATTGTATTAGAAAAAGAAGAAAAATGAGGTAAAATAAGGGAAATTACATCTTACAAAGTGACAAAGAAGACCTATTATAATTAAGGGGAAAAAAGAACACGATGAACATTGTGTGAATCTTATTCTCACCAGATTTGGCTCAAAGAGAGAATATCAGACATATTTGTTTTCACAGAGAAACTTGTCTCATTTTATAGGGAAGTGGGAGGGAAAAGGAGAAAAGAAAGGGAAAGGCTTATAGAAGGGAAAGCAGAAGTAGTAAGGGAAACTTGTATGAAAGGGGGAGAGTCTCTAAAGGGGGAGGGCTGTTTGTGGGAGGTGGTGATCAGAAATAGTATACTGGGGAAAAGGGAAGGGGGGAAGAAAAGAGAAAAGTATGATTTTTGTGTAAATAAGATGGCATGGAATACAGAATTAGTAACTTTAACTATGAATGTGAATGGGATGAACCCTCCCATAAAAAGGAAGAGAATAGCAGGCTGGATTAAGAGCCAGAATCATATAATATGTTGTTTAACAGAAACACATTTAAAGCAGAGTGATACATACAGAGTGAAAGTAAAGGGCAGGAGTAGTATTTGTTATGCTTCAGATGAAGTAGAAAAAAACAGGAGTAGCGATCCTAATCTCAGATTAAGTAAAAGCAAAGATAGATCTAATTAAAAGAGATAAGGAAGCAAACTATATCTTACTAAAGGGTACCATAGCTAATGAAGCAATATTAATACTAAACATATATTTACTAAGTGGTATAGCATCCAAATTGCTGGAGAAGTTAAGAGAGCTGCAAGAAGAAATACACAACAAAACTATTATTAGTAGGGGATCTTAATGTTGCTCTCTCAGAATTAGATAAATCAAACCATAAAATAAATAAGAAAGAACTTAGGTAAATGGAATGTTAGAAAAATTAGGTATGATAGATCTTTGTAGAAAATTGAATGGAGACAAAAAGGAGTTTATTTTTATCTCAGCAGTTCATGGAACTTATAAAAAAAAATTGACCATGTATTAGGGCATAAGAATCTCAACATCAAATGCATAAAGGCAGAAATAGGAAATACTTTCTTTTCAGATGTTGATACAACAAAAATCACATGCAATAAAAGGCCAAGGGAAAATACCCCAAAATTAATTGAAAACTAAATAATCTAACCCCAAAGAATATTAGGTTAAGCAACAAATCACAGACACAATCATGAACTTCTTCCAAGAAAATGACAATGATGAGACCACATACCAAAATTTGTGGGATGCGGCAAAGAGATTATTAGAGGAAATTTTATATCTCTAGATGCTTACTTGCATAAAATAGAAAAAGAATAGATCAAGGAATCACAAAAGGTCAAGAATTTCAAGGGAATTAAGGGGAAAAAAGCAAATGAGGGTGGCCTAGCTGTACCAGATCTAAAACTATATTATAAAGCAGTGGTCATCCAAACCATTTGGCATTGGCTAAGAAATAGAGTAGTGGATCAGTAGAATAGGTTAGGTTCACAGGACAAAATACTCAATGATAATAGTAATCTAGTGTTTGATAAACCCGGAGACCCCAGTTTTTGGGATTAAAAATTCACTATTTGACAAAAACTGCTGGGAAAATTGGAAACTAATATGGAAGAAACTAGGCACTGACCCACACTTAACACCATATACCAAGATAAGGTCAAAATGGATTCATGATCTAGACATAAAGAATGATATTATAAACAAATTAGAACAATTTAGGATGGTCTACCTCTCAGACCTGTGGAGGGGGAAGGAATTTGTGACCAAAGAAGAACTAGAGATCATCATTAATCACAAAATAGATAGGTTCGACTATATCAAGTTAAAAAGTTTTTGTACAAACAAAATGAGTGCAGAAAAGATTAGAAGGGTAGCAATAAACTGGGAAAATATTTTTACATTCAAAGGTTCTGATAAAGGTCTCATTTCTAAAATATATAGAGAATTGACTCAAATATATAAGAATTCTAGCCATTCTCCAATTGATAAATGGACAAAAGATATGAACAGACAATTTTCAGATGAAGAAATTGAAACTATTTCTAGTTACATGAAAAGGTGCTCCAAATCACTATTGGTGAGAGAAATGCAAATTAAGACAACTCTGAGATACCACTACACACCTGTCAGATTGGTTAAGATGACAGGAAAAGATAATGACGAATGTTGGAGGGCGTGTGGGAAAACTGGGACACTGATACATTGTTGGTGGAACTGTGAACAGATCCAACCATTCTGGAGAGCAATCTGGAACTATGCTCAAAATGTTATCAAACTGTGCATACCATTTGACCCAGCAGTGTTTCTACTGGGCCTATATCCCAAAGAGATTTTAAAGGAGGGAAAGGGACCCACATGTGCAAAAATGTTTGTGGCAGCCCTTTCTGTAGTGGCTAGAAACTGGAAACTGAAGGGATGCCCATCAGTTGGAGAATGGCTGAATAAATTATGGTATATGAATGTCATGGAATATTATTGTTCTGTGAGAAATGACCAGCAGGATGATTTCAGAGAGGCCTGGAGAGACTTGCATGAACTGATGCTGAGTGAAATCAGGAGAACATTATACACAGCAACAAGACTATAAGATGATCAATTCTGATGATGGTTCTCTTCAACAATGATGTGATTCAAACAAGTTCCTATTGTTCAGCGATGAAGATAGTCATATACATCCAGAGAAAGGCCTGTGGGAACTGAGTGTGGACCACAACAGCATTTTTAACACTTTCTGTGAATATTTCCTTGCATTTTGTTTTTCTTCTTAGGTTTTTTTTTTCTCTCTCTCTTTCTACATTTTCTGATGTTTCTTGTGCAGTAAGATAACTGTATAGATATGTATACACATATTGGATTTGTCATATAATTTGACATATTTAGCATGAATTAGATTACCTGTCATCTGGGGTGGAGGGTTAGGGGAGTAGGGGAAAACCTTGGAACAAAAAAAAAGTTTTGCAAAGTCAATGTAGAAAAATCACTCATATGTTCTGTAAATAAAAAGCTTTTAATAAAAAAATCTATTGTTAGTTTGAAAGAAGGTCAGAGAAAGTCACAGAAACTCATATTTGCTCTCCACCATCTTGGTTCGCCCCTGTTAGATTTAAACAATTAGAAATATATCAATTGTTCATAGCTAGGGCAAGCTTCTATAATAAAAAAAAAAAACATTTCTGCCTAAATTGGTGTACTTTTTCTATGCCATACCAATTAAAGTCTCAAAATATAATTTTATAAAATTAAAAAAATAACAAAATTATCTGGAAGAACAATGGATCAAAAATGCCAAGAGAATTAATAAAAAATATATAAGGTATAGTGTCTTAGTAATACCCAACTTAAAAACATATTATAAAGCAGCAGTCATCAAAATCATTTGGTACTGGCAAAGAAATTGAGTTGTGGATCAGAGGAATAGATTAGATAAACACAGTACAATAATCAAGGCCTATAATGATCTAGAATTTGATAAATTCCCAAATTCCAACTTATGGAATAAAAATTCACTATTTGACAAAAATTCCCAGGAAAACTGAAAAATAATATGTCAGAAAATTGACATAGTACATCTAACTCATCATGCCATAATAAAATAAAAATGGGTACATAGTTTGGTCATAAAGGATGATATCATAAGCAAGTAGTAGAACAAATGATAATTTACTTATCAGATTTTTGGAGAAGGGAGCAATTTAAGACCAAAGAAGATCTAGAGAACAGTATGAAAGGCAAAAAGGACAATTTCAGTGACATGGTCATCAGTCCTGTGTACAATCTAGTAGCATTATTCTGGACATATTTTAATTTACAAATACCCTTCCTAAAATTCAGAATCCAGAAAATAGTAGTAAAAATATGGTTAGGACAATACACATGAATGGCCCCTTATTTTGATATTATAGTTTTCATAGCTAAACACTGTTGTCTTTGCCAACCTCATCATAACTGCTGACTTACTTGGAGCTTCCAATCCAATAAAATCCCAGATTTTTCTCACCACAGGAAGCCATGAAGCTTATTATAAATAAATAGAACATGAATACTGGCAGTTACAGCAGAAGCTATTGGATATACAGGTTGGAAGTTTGTTACAGAATTGCAGAAATATTGATTTATAAGCTATCAAGTTAGATCATCTAGTCTAACTCAGTTTTTAATATGTATTGATGCTCTAATATATGAAGGCCAGAGAAACAATTTATACAATTTTGCACAGCTTATTAGATCTAGCAGCATAAAGATATGAATCCAGGTCTCCTGACAAAATCTTACACTCTTTCTTCTGAACCTTATTGTCTACAACAGTTAGCTGAGAAATTAGCTAGAGGGATTATGTTTTTTTGTATAAATAAAACACAATACTGGCTACATTAATTTTTCTCTATTGTTGAACCTATTTAAATTCCTAGTATTATTCCAGCTTGTTTTCATCAATCAATCAATCAACAAGCATTTATTATGTACTGACGATTACAGACTCTGTGCTAGATGCTGGGAATGGGTGGAGGAAAAGATGCACAAATAAAGGTAGAGACATTCAATGAAAATACTTAGTAATTTTTTGGAGGAAGCAAAGGAATAGCAGCAAATAAGCAAAGGCATCATGAAGGAGGTGAAACTTCAGCTGCTTTTGAAGAAGGCAGAAAATTCAAAGAGGTACAGGTGAAGAAAGAGTAAGGAGCAGGTGTCTGACCAAGCTAAAAATATATATATTAGTTAAAGCCAGCTTCTAAACTTTTCCATGAAAAGAATTTTGAAATATACAAAGGACACATAAGAGGACATAAAAAATCAAATCAAATTTTTCTTCCCCACCTGATGAGTTCCATTAAAGGCCTACACAATTTTTCAAACCCATACAACTATTCCATGGTTTAAGTTCTCTATAACATAAATAGATATTTGTAAATGTGGGTCTTTTTGCTTGTTCTTTGGTTCTTTTGGGTTATATATCTAGTTATTATATTACTGAATAGTTTGATCACTTCTGAGGCTTAGTACTGAATTATTTTCTGGAATTGGTACAGCCATTTTCAGAAAATAATTCAGTATATATATATATATATATATATATATATATACATACACATATATATATGTATGTATATATATATATACATATATATGTATACCTCTAAAAACTGGACAAAGGTAAGAAAAAGGTAAACAGAAAGTCATAAAAAACTGATCCAACTGTTGAAGGTCTTAGAATTGTAAAATATATCTTTTGAAAAAAAAACACTAAGGAATTTACTTTTCTTTTCCCCTTTTAATACTACCTAGCCTCTTGCAACACTTACAATTTCTCTTTTGATTATCTTTGGGAATCTGGAAGAGCCAGGTAGAATCTCATAGTTACTTTTATTTGCATTTATTAAATTATTAATGATTGGAAGAAGTTCTCATTTAATTATTCATCAGTTGGATTTTTTTTTCTTTAGAGGCCTGCCTATTTCTATCCTTTGACAATTTATTTGTTGGGGAAGTAATATTTTCCCTACGTATTAGATTTAGTTTTTATTATGGTTCAAATATCATACCTTTATCAGAAAAACCTGTTTTTATGTTTCTTCACATCTGTATGTCATAAACCAATTTAGTATACTGATTGACTTCTCTATTTTTTTTAACCTGGATCAAATCATTTTGATTACTATTTTATAGCATAGTATGAAATCTGATATCCCTAAGTCTCCTTTGTTCCCCCCTTTTACATTACTTCTTTTGATATTTGTGATCTTTTTTCTTTTCAAATGACTTTTATTACTTTTCTCCTCCTGATAGTGGCAGCTTAACACTTGCTCAAAGATAGCATTACCATTTTTTTCCCGTTCCCATCAATGCAATGTGAACTTCAGAAGTAGGAATATTCTTTAAGGGCACTCATCTATTTATCTTTATAAAGATAAATATAATATATAATATAAATATAAACTGCCTTTCATCTCTTAACCTTGCCCTTTCCCAAACTAGAATCTTCAAAAAACTCTTAATCTACACCCCAGTAGTTGTTCAAAGGCTAAAGAAATTCTCCCTTCTCAGATCACCTATAGGATGGGTGAGATTATATTTCTTTGTGTCTCTCATGTTTCTTCTTCCAGCATATATGTGTGTATGTGTTTATGTTTTTTCATTCATACATACATATATCTGTATGAATGCAGTTATGTAATTTTATAAAAGTATAGATCCTGACTATGACATATAAATTTATTTCTTCTTTATTTCCTTTTCACGATGATTTACAATCCCTTTAAATTTTTACCCAACTTAGATCTTTTGCATTTTTTAATGATCATTCTTTGTTTTTTCTCTCCTCTATCTTTAGTTTATTTTACTTTTTTAAAGTAATAGTCTAAAAATAAAGAAAAAAAGAAACTGAGAAGACGACAAACATAAAAAATACAACAAAATTTGAATGAATGTATCTAATAACATAATCCAGAATGATAGAATGAATAAGAAAATAAAACCCAATGATTTACACCATTCAAGATAAAACACCTAAAACTATAAAAAATAGTGAAACGGGAAAAAGAAAGAAATTGACTATGGATTAAGAAATTACTCCCTTGGAGCAGCTAGGTGGTACAGTGGTTAGAGCACCAGCCCTGAAGTCAGGAGGACCGGAGTTTAAATCTGATCTCAGACACTTCCTCGCTGTGTGACCCTGGGCAAGTCACTTAACCCCAATTGCCTCAGCAAAAAGCAAATATATATTACTCCCTTACTCCCCCCCAAAATCATAATAGTTTGAAACACACTGTTAACAAAATAAGTGAAGAAACTGCATTATATTTATTTATTTTTTTTAATAAAGCTTTTTATTTGCAAAACATATGAGTGACCTTTCAATATTGACCTTTGCAAAAAAAAACTTTTTTTTCCCAAGCTTTTCCTTT
>JAJPUD010005447.1:121029-158599 GCA_023553655.1 Myrmecobius fasciatus
GTTATTTTTTCTAGTTCAGTTAAATAATCTCTTGGGAGTTTGATTGGTATAGCACTAAATAGATAGATTAGTTTAGGTAGTATTGCCATCTTTATTATATTCGCTCGACCTATCCAAGAGCACTTGATGTTTTTCCAATTGTTTAGATCTGACTTTATTTGTGTGGAGAGTGTTTTGTAGTTTTGCTCATATAGATCCTGACTTTCCCTTGGCAGATGTATTCCCAAATATTTTATACTATCGATAGTTATTTTGAATGGAATTTCTCTTTGTATCTCTTGCTGTTGCATTTTGTTGGTGATGTATAAAAATGCTGATGATTTATGTGGATTTATTTTGTATCCTGCAACTTTGCTAAAGTTGTGGATTAATTCTAATAGTTTTTTAGTTGATTCTCTAGGGTTCTCTGAGTAGACCATCATATCATCTGCAAACAGTGATAATTTGGTTTCCTCATGACCTACTCTAATTCCTTTAATCTCTTTTTCTTGTCTTATTGCCAAGGCTAGCATTTCTAATACAATATTGAACAGTAATGGTGATAGTGGACAACCTTGTTTCACCCCTGATCTTATTGGGAATGGTTCCAGTTTATCACCATTACATATGATGCGAGCTGATGGTTTTAAATAGATGCTACCGACTATTTTAAGGAAAAGTCCATTAATTCCTATACTCTCTAATGTTTTTAATAGGAATGGATGTTGAATTTTATCAAATGCTTTTTCTGCATCTATTGAGATTATCATATGGTTTTTGTTAGTTTGGTTATTAATATAGTCAATTATGTTAATAGTTTTCCTAATATTGAACCATCCCTGCATTCCTGGTATAAATCCTACTTGGTCATGGTGTATTATTCTAGGAATGATTTTCTGTAATCTCTTTGCTAATATTTTATTTAAGATTTTTGCATCAATATTCATTAAGGAGATTGGTCTATAATTTTCTTTCTCTGTTTTTGTTTTACCTGGTTTAGGTATCAGTACCAACTGCATTATATTTAAAAGAAACATAGTCAATGAACAGATATCAGTAGTAAAAGAATGTGCACCAAATAGCATGGCATTTAAATTTATAATTAAAAGTAAACTAAATTAAAGGAAAAATATGTTAACAAAAGAATTATAGGAAAATTTAATGCTCAAAACTGGACATATATAAGAAAAAAATAAGCAAAAAGTTATCTATTTAACTGATCCAAATACTGAACATTTTAGAATTAAAATACTTAATGACATTTTCAGAAAGGCAACCTTTAAGGAACACACAAGAAAAAAAAATCTCATTACCAAAATGGTATTTATGAAAATATTTCATGAGCTAAAGCACATTTTTAGTTAAAAAAAATAAACATTAATTAAAGTTCATTACATAATAAAAAAGAATTAATAAAAGAACCATAAAAAATAAAGACATGAAATGTTGAATTAATAACATTCTGAATAATGAATGACTGAAGAAAAATTATTTAAAAATAATTTACAATGAATAACAAATTATTGCTTATAATGAATGAAACATAATTTAATAAGTGCTTACAGTGGATGAAACATTTACTATATACCAAAAATAGAAACAGAAAACTAGCATAGTCCCAGCTTTTTGGAGTTCAGATTATAATGGCAAGACCACACATATGAAAGTTTTCAGCTAAAATCAAATGGAAATATATTTTAGAACATATTATCAAAACCGATCATAATACTTTTTCTTTAATGCCATTTTCATTGATTAAAAAAAATCATACCAGCTTCGGATTTTGAACTATTTGATAGTATTAAGGGCTTAAATAACAATAGCTTTCTGGAGGTTTTTGGTTGATTTTGCTTGTGGTTTGTTTTTTAGTTGATATGACTACAATAATCTTGAAAAGTGGTTATCATGATGTTAGCTATAAACTCTGAGTTAGAAACAGTGAATAATCCATAGGATTTTGGATTCAGGGTGCAGATGTATATAAGATGATAACTAGGACATAATGGCATTCTGAAACCCATGAGAGAAAAAAGGATCAAGTGGGAGAAAGTGATCAACAATTTCAAAGGTTGCAGGGAGGTCAAGGAGAATGAGGATAAAGGGAACACTATTGGAGTTAGCACTTAAATAATTATTATTAATTTTGGAAAGAACAATTTTGATGAAATGATAAGATCAGAAGCTGGATTGTAAAGACAAGAGTGGGAGAGGAGAAAAATTGAGATATACTATAAGATATTTTTGAGGAATTAAGCTACAAAAGCAGAAGAGATTCTAAAATTTAGTTCAGAAGATTAAATTTTAATTTTGAAAATTATTAGTGAAAATTTACAAAACTAAATATAAAAGAAATTTAAATAATTTAACTGTAAAATGTTTTTGCAAGTACTATGAAATGCTAGCTATTATGGTTATCATTGGCATTGCTATTATTTTTTGTATAAAGTATTATTTCTAAAGTCAAAAATGTCAAAGCTACAATAAGATTTTTGACTCTTTGTATAAGACATTTAAAGTAATCATATTTTTTTGTATTTTTATTTAAAATGCTTTG
This sequence comes from Myrmecobius fasciatus, assembly GCA_023553655.1. Taxonomy (NCBI): domain Eukaryota; kingdom Metazoa; phylum Chordata; class Mammalia; order Dasyuromorphia; family Myrmecobiidae; genus Myrmecobius; species Myrmecobius fasciatus. The sequence goes on from JAJPUD010005447.1 coordinate 123,563, forward strand.
CTCACCCAAAGAAAAACAAACAACAATCACAAACAAACTAAAAAATATCTGATCTTCTTGATTGAATAGTGCAAATATTCTTATCTCCATTTTCCAGATAAAATAACCGAGGTACAGCAAGTTGATGTTTTTATTTTTTCATAGTTACACATTTAGTACATCTAGAGTCAAAATCTGAACTCAGATTCTCTGAGTAAAAATAGTGCTCTCTACAATTAAAGATATTTCTTATCTTTTTCTCCATCTAATATTTAAAATACTGCTACTCTTTGCAGAAAGACTTTGTTTTGGTTGAGTAATTTTTTTCTGGGAGCAGGTTTGGCATTCATGCCAAAGGTACAGTAGAGAGGGATCTGAATTGGAATTTAGGGGGAAAAAAGGTGATTTAGAGCAGGACTTCATAACCTTTTTTTTCTATTTGTGACTTCTTTTCACTGGAGAAATTTTCATGCAACCCCATATATAGAGGCATATAAAATAAATATATAAACCAAACATTTACTGATAATTAATAAATCACAAAAAATATTTTAAAACAGTTATTTGGTATCCAAACAATTTTATCATTTATTAAAAATTAAAGCAAATTTGCATACTAATTAGGTGGATAGGTTTGTTTATTTTTATATAAATAATTAAATCTAGATGAAATATTTGATACCTTTTTCTATTGGTAAATTTTTCATGACCCTCCACTTTGCATTGCATGATCCTATATAGGGATGCAATCCACAAGTTAAGAAGCTTTGCCCTAGAGCATGGATTGGGTCTTTTCTTCTGAAACAAATCTCCAGTCACAAATGCAAACACTTTTAGTGAGAACAGAAGACTTAAGGAAAGTCTTTGGATTTTATGTTGCTATTGACATTCATCTCTGGCTCTTGAATAGATTTTTTAATACTTAAACCTCTTGGTAATGGATTTTGATATTTACAGAAGATTTACTTTTTAACAATAATAACAATGCCATCACATTAAGCCTTTTAAATGGTTACTCAGTCTTTGCCACTTCTTTCATGGCTGCTTTTTAATACAGGTGCCCTTGTGGTCTGCAGAGTAAGAAGGGCTTCTCTCTACAGCCTGGCTTACCTAGGAAGCCAGATGGCCTTGCACGGTGACCTTTGCCCAATGCCATTAGCATCCAAGGGAGCTGAGAAGCTGCAGCTCATTATCCACAACCAGATGTTTTCTACTCTTCGATCACGGATCCTAAGTGCCCACTAATACCTGGCACTATGGGTGTTTGCCTGAATCTGTGATCCATAAAATATCTTCAGTTAAAATACAAATACAGTACTCACTGTGTCTCTTCTCTACATGCAATTCTTTGAAGCCCAGCTGTATTCTGGCATCCTGAAGTTGAATTTACTCAGCCCACCCAGATGAGAGAGGGGAACAGTGAAAAGTCTCCTGGAACTCCAGTTTGGAGAGGAATTGTGGGTTTTTTTTCCTGTTTTATGAGAGAGACAGAGAGAGACAGAGACAGAGACAGAGAGAGACAGAGAGGGAGAGAGAGAAGAGAGAAGGGAAGAAAGAGAGAAAGAGAGAGAGAGAGAGGGAGAGAGAGAGAGAAGGAGAAAGAGAGGAGAGAGGAGAAAGAGAGAGAAGGAGAAAAAGAGAGAGAGAAGGAGAGAGAGGGAGGGAGGGAAAGAAAGGAAAGGAGGGAGAGAGGGAGAGAGAGAAAAGGAAGTAGTGAAGGAGGGAGAAAAGGAAGGAGTGAAGGAGAGAGGGAAGAAAATATGACATAAAACTTAGAAAAATAGGGTTATAAATTGGCTTACTTAGGATCATAAAGCCAGTATGCATATAAGGGATGAACAGCACAAATTTGGATAAGTAACTGATGAACATTTGAAATAAGGTAAAAAGGAAAAAGAAAATGCAAATACTAGGGAGCAGAGTAATGATATCATAGAGAGACAGATGTTGTGATTTTATTTTATCTGTCTGTGATGGCACCAACAGATGGAAAAATCACAAGACTTACCTTTGTCAGTAATATATAGAAATACTGATGATTTGTGTGGGTTTATTTTGTATCTTGCAACTTTGGTATAGCTGTTAATTGTTTCAAGTAGGTTTTTGCTTGATTTTCTAGTATATAATCATGTCATCTGCAAAGAGTGTTAGTTTTATTTCCTCATTGCCTATTCTAATTCCTTTAATTTATTTTTCTTCTCTTATAGCTAAAGCCAACATTTCTAGTGCAATATTGTGTAATGCGATAATGGTGATAATGGGCATCTTTGTTTCACCCCTGATCTTTTTGGGAATGTATCCAGCTTCTCTCCATTATAAATACTGTTTCCTGTAGGTTTTAGATAGATACTGCTTATTACTTTATAGCAATTTTAATCCTGATATTGAAGGAGCCTGGCATTCCTGGTATATATCCCATTTGGTCATAGTGCATTATCCTGCAGATAAGTTTGCTAATATATCTTTAATGAATATTGGTCTGTAATTTTCTTTCTCTGTTTTGACTTTTCCTGACTTAGTTATCAGTACCATATTTGTATCATAATAGGAATTTGGCAGGAGTCCTTCTTTACCTATTTTTCTAAATATTTTACCTAGTACTGGAATTAATTGTTCTTTAAATCTTTGGTAGAATTCATTTGCTAATCCATCTGCCCCTGATTATAGAATTTTAAAGTTAACTAATATGCATTAATAATGAAAAAGTAAGATATTATCAGGATGTGACTTTTATCACCAACTGACTTTATATTTGCTTGTAGAAGAAATACAGAGGTCCTGGAATTTAATGAGCAGAAGAGAAGCACAATCAAACTGGTTCTTTAGGAGTATCACTTTTAGCTATACTAGGTCTCACTAGAGAAAGGAAAGAGTTAAGCATGAAGACCCATTAGAAAACAATTGCATAGTCTCAGAGAAAGGTACATTTGAGATGTTAAGTTGAAGGCCATTTCTACTACATATTGTAAAAAGAACTTGGTTATTTGGGTCTCACCAAATGCTATGTGATTCTTAGATCCAGGCTTCTTAACCTGGGATACCTGAATTAGAAAGGGTGCTCTACAAATTTGTATGATAAAAGATATATTTATTTCAATAAAGTTAATTTTCTTTGGTAATAACATGTATTTAATTTTATGCATTTAAAATATCCTTCTAGGCGGGGGAAAAGGAGGGAAAAAATTGGTACACGAGGTTTTGCAAGAGTGAATGTTGAAAATTATCCAAATATATGTTTTGAAATTCAAAACTTTTAATTAAAAAATATTATTCTGACAAAGGTCTATAGACTTTATCAGAGCGCCAAAGTGGACAATGACCAAGGCATTAAGTTATCATTAAAGAACTGGGAACAATCTGTAATCTGACTTTTTATTATTTAGTAATAATAATTTCTTTCATGTATCATCAAAGTGGAACATCTCCCTTACTGACTCTTGATCCTCTTCCCAATCCATCCAGGTGGGTGTTTTGTGTGTTTCCGTGAATTTTATCTTTAACATGCCCTCTATACACTCTCCATTTTGTCATTCCTTTTATTTCCTACTGAGCAATGTTGTACAGGTGATTCTCTGTGTGAGAGCACCAATAACCTTTTACTCAATCAGATTATAACTGACATAATTTTTGTTAGAAATACACTTCTGATGCTGAAAATCAGATATCAAGAAAAATTTATTAAGAAGAATCTTAAGGAATCATCTTAACTTTTCTGGCCAGAAGCGGGTTCTGATCCCCTTGGGGAAGACTGAGCTCTGAGCACAGAAGGGGGAGCAGCAGTTGTTAGCTCCGGGCAGCCCCTCCCTTCAGAGACTGGATTGGTCCGTTTCTTCTGGGCTTACAATTTTTCTGATATGTTCACTACGTGTTTCCCCTAACTATTTATAAACATGTTCCCCCTCCTTCATTGTACATCCCATGTTCAAAAATGACAAAAAAATTCATCCTATGGGGTGTGTTGTTTAATATTCAATTAGCTTATTGTGTAGGTGCAATAGTGATTTGGTCAATTCTGGTCATCGATCCCAACTAATATCTCTATTATCTTAAGTTTGTGGATATCTCCAAAACACAAGACTCTTTCTGATTTACTGAATCCACAAGTGTCTTTCTAGAAGGCTTCTATTGATCACTTAATTGTTCTATGGAATCTTAACTTTCCTTAAGCTCTCACACTCTGAAAACTTCTTGGACAGTGGTAACCACTTCCTTCATTATCTTGAAGTTTGCAACACCGTGGAAACCCAAATTTTCAGCATTTCTCACATTATCAGTTCATTTTTTTGTTCAGCATTCCCATTATGGATTGCCAAATATTGTCTTTGTTATTGTTTTAATATACCTCAAATATAACCTTCTTTTCATCCACACACTTGCATATATATATATATATATGTATACATATATATATATAGAGAGAGAGAAAGAGAAAGCCCTAATTTGTTTTCTGAACTTCATATTGAAATCTCTGACTTGTAAAGCATTTTTGAAAATTTTAACATTTCCAAATAATGAAAATGTATTTCTATTTCTCTCTTCTTTTCCTCATTAAAAAGAAGAAAAAACCCTGCAACAAATTTTCATAATCAAACAAAACAAAGTTTTCAGTTGACTGTGAATAAAATATGTTTCATTCTGGATGCTAAATTCATCACTTCTCCATCAGGAAATGGATAACATTTCCTTATTGAAGGTCTTCATTTGGATAACTCAATAACATTTAAAACTTCTCCTCTGGTAAAACTGAGGGTAGAAAAACTTTATGTAGAAAATTGTTTTGTTGCTTCCCCCCATAAAATGTTAACTCCTTTAGGAAAAATAGTTTGATTTTGTGTATCCACACCTCTCACATATTAAGTGCTTAAGAAATGCTGATTGAGAGACTTGTTTTTCTGACTCCCTTTTCTTCTCATTAGTATTATCTTCCAGTAGAACAGTCTGTGCCCTAAAAGAAAAAAAAAACTCAGCCTAGAAGTAAAATGACCTTTCCAGTCCATGCACCATTCCCAGCGGGGAGCAAGACAAGAATATCACAAGCTATAGAAAGACATAATTTTGTAGTGTACTAGGAGAGATTTACTTTGACCAAAGTTGTTCCAAAAGCATGTGATTCTCTAGGTATGTATGTGAATTCTTCCTACTAGTGTCCTGTGTATTTCTTCCAATGTTTTCCCTAGGTTCATGAGAAAATTAAAATTGTATATGCATCAATGAAAGCCATCTCAGCAGATGCTTTTGCCTTTAGCACATTGTACCAATTGGTTAAGTATTTGAAGATAAATCCATTAGTGAAAGATTCATTACCGGAGGTTTTAGGAATAAGGAACTACTGAGAACCTGAGTTGTTTATTTGGAAATTAATCTATGAGTATGAACATATTGTTGTGAGGGTCAGCCTGATGACACAGTGGATAGAGCTCTGGGCCTGAAGTCAGGAGGACCTTAGTCCTAACTCATCCTCAGAAACAATATCTGTGTGACTCTGGACAAGTTATTTAATCCCAATTGCCTGCCCCCTCCCCCAAAAAGTAAATTGTTGAGGCAATGGGGTGACACTGGAAAAGCCACTTAATTGCTGTTTGCCCTCAGTTTCTTTGTCTGTAAAAAGGGTATCCAAATCCATCTTACTTCTGAAGTATGTTGTTCTGAAGATCAAATAAGATGATAATTGTAAAGCACTTGGCACAATTTCTGGCATATAACAAGCACCAAATATGTTCTTATAGTTATAATAACTATCATTATTTTTACTTATTATATGTTAGACAATGGGCTAAGCACTGGGGCACAAAGAAAAGTAGAAATAGTTCTGCCCTCAAGGTTTTCACTCCTTATTCTGATGGGAATGAAAATATACATACAAGATATACATAATAAGAAAAGTAGAGATAATCTTAGAAGGAAATCACTTACAATGAGAGGTATCAGTAAAATCATCTTTGGAAGATGGAGTGTGAACTGGGGCTTGAAAGCAGGCTGGGAAGCCAGGAAGCAAGGAGAAAGATTATACAAAGCACACATAAAAGAGATGACAGGTAACATTTTCTAGCAAAAGCACTAGTGGTATTGTCTGGGCAGGGAACAAGGGATGATTGCTTATAGTTGGCAACATTTGAAATGAGTCTTGAAGAAAATCTGTTATTCCAAGAGTCAGAAGAGGGAGGAAATAGATTCCCTGCATAGGGGAACACTTTATGAAAACTGCATTTATAAGGGAGGAAGCTTAGGTTCTGAGATGACCATACAGTTAATGATAATCTAAACAAAGATTTAAACCACTTATTAGATGACCACTTTCTCATGGTAGTGTAGTGCGTAAAGACGGTTACATTCTTGTCTTTGACTCAGGTAATATAACCTTCAGCATAACACTTGATATTGATAATGCAAATTCTTTTAATTTATTAGTGACTGACTGGTGGTAATAAAACTGATTGTCTAATTTACAGGGATTTCTGGAGCAAATAATTAATGGTTGTAAGAGATAAGAAATGAGATGCTTTACAAATGCTATGACATTCAGATTGTGTCTACATTGCCTACATGGCTAATCAGATCAAATTGGATTTCTGATGTGATTTGTTCAACTTTTATTTTTTTTTTGCATTAAACTATTCAACACATGTAATCAATAGTCCAGAATAACTTTTCTCAAAAAATCTCTGATCTCACTGAAATTGGTCCCTATCTAGAGGCTGAACGCAAGATGATTATTTTCCTTTTTTGTCTTATTGCTCCCCACACCTCACCCTGCTTAGACTTACTCTAAGAAAATATCAAATATAATGCCTGTCGAGCTTTTCTCAGGTAATAAAATATTTCCACGTCCCTCATAGGCATTGCATATGAATGTGATTAACTTTATTTCTTTTTTCATAAAATGTAACACACACACACTCATGACTGAAAGCATCTCAAAAATACTTATAAAACATATAAAACACTCAGACATCCCATTATAATCCTTTAAATGGGACCTGAATAGGGGGCTGCCATTAGGGAAATACTTTGATTTTCTGGTATAACCTACCTTTCTCACATTTCTACAACACTTCCCAGAATTGTAGTGCAACTTTAGTTTGGAGTGCTCTCATAACACAATCACCTCTCTTAAATACCAATCCTCTTTCTATTCAACTTGCATTGTCTGAATAAATTTTCTATGTAGTATGCTAAGAACTGTGTGAATTGTTCTCCATGTAGAACATGAGATCAAGATGTTACCTTCTCATCATAAGTAATCTGATACCTAAACTATCAAACGAGAACTCTCAAGCATGGGATGATATATAAGGCAAGCCAAAAAATGATACTCTGGTTCATATAGACAAATATAGTGGTTAAAACAATGATGAAAGGACATAATGAAAGGACACTATTCAATGTTAATGAGATGTGTATTCTAGTTTGACCATATTTTCCAAGGAAATAAATATCTATTAGTCAAGAATAAAATAGTGATGTTACCCTTTTTTTAATATTCAACTACCAATAGACTATTCAGAGATATTTAGTGAATTGAAAAGACAGTGGTTCTCCCTTTAAGGATATTTTAATTTATTTTTTCTAGTAGAGACTTTGTCTCTTTTTTGTTTAAAAATGACATGCATTTTGAATTAAACATCTCATTATTGTCTTATGGGGTGTTATATTGTTAATGCTCATTTCATTGTTCTAAACTTCATGGTACTGTCTCATTCAAAAAAAAATCTCCTGTAATATTTCTACTCAAAGATATGTCTTTATTAGTGGGAACCTTTGGGGCAAGAGTAATTTCATGAAGCATAATTTCTTTTTAGGAAGCCATTAGTCCAGTGGACAGTCTAAAGTTTAATCTTTTCCCAGAGAATTAGGGACCTATTCAGAGTTTGTTTTTGTATGCTAATAACAACAAGAGATGAAATTGGAATTAACATGAAAAGCATAATGAAAAAAAAAAGGGAAAAGACAGTATTTTGACAACTTGAAAGTTAAATCCAAGCATTCTCTAGTATATGGAATAGGAGCTAATTATGATTTGTTTGATTTTTTCTGTGTTGAATTACTGATGCTGGTATTGGCAAAGACTGAAGGGGAGAAAGAAGATGATTTTAGGAAAATTCATATATTAATAATATCCCTTTGGATCATTATATTGCAAACATTCTTGCCAGTTGGAGGTTTTTTGGGGAAAATACTCATTTGAGGTGAATTGACTAGAATTTTGGAGCTGACAGAAAGGAATACATACACGCCAGTTGATTTGCAATTTCAGATGGTGATACCTGGAAAAAAAAAAACTTGCACAATAGATGTCAGTTTGTCATCAGGCATGTCACAGTTTTATTTCTTTCATTTCAGATTTTTTTGCTTAAAAGACCTGGAGACTAGGAGGAAGGCAACAAAAGCTCTGATGACTCTGGCTTATGACTTAGTGTTTCAAGCTGATAGATTGGAACCAACAGAGATTAAAAAGAAATGTTTATTCTGACAAAAGGGAAAAGGATAACTGCATCTTTTCCATTGTGTCCATTGAAAATGTGAATACACATATATAGGTATACCCATTATCCTCTTGCCTTTCTTTGAGCCAAATTTGACAAATGATAAGCACTCGGGCCACCATAGTTCCCATAAGTCCAAAGAAACTTTTGCATTTTATTAATCTAGAATTTTCCATAATTCAGAATGACTAGATTGAAGTTTGTCTTTATATTATCTATTAGCCAAGAGTTTGTAAAGCAAATTGATAATAAAAATGTGTTGAGGGAAATAGAATTGAATACATTTAACCTACTTAAGATGAAAAAAAAATAGATTTATGCTTCTTTAAATCCTTCAGAAGTTCCAAAGTTCATTTAAAATATTCATTGATAAAGCCAATGTTGTGTGGGAGGAAAGGCTTCCACCAGAAGCCAGAAGGTCAAATATTGCGTCTACTATTTCCTACATATTTAAAGTTCAGAAAGTGTCAATGGAGGGGGGGGGGGGCTCAGCTTCTTCAAAAACTAGGGAATTAGACTAGATGCTCAGGTTTCTTCTGCATATTTAATTTATTTTATTCTTTGATCATTAATTTTATTCAATATACCTTTACTGGGAGTATTAAATACAAGACAGTATACTAGAGGTTGGAAATACAGACAAAAATGACTTTATTCCTGCCATCAAAGAACTGACATTCTACTTGAAAGATACAATCCATTAAATGTATGAATAAAATTTGAGTATGTTTAAGGCAAGACAAAGCATTTCTAGGAGGAGATGGTAGTCAATCAGTAATCTTTGGGTAAAAGGGGGCATCTGACCTATGTTCTGAAGGATATTAAAGAGTCTAGGGAGAGCTGAAGAGTGTTTTCATTATATGTGTACATTATCTGCACAAAGAATCAAGAATAAGAGACAATATGTTGTGGTCCTGAAATAGGTAATGGACCAGTAAGAAGAAAATGAAGAAAGGTTTATTTATTTATTTATTTTACTTTGTATATATTTTATATTTATTTATCTGTGGTTTTCTCCCACCCTTTAATCACAGGAAAATGCAAGCTTTTTCTAAGAAATGTGAACAATATATATACATATTTTTTTCCATCTATTTGGAGAGTGCTGTTTCAAGTAAGGCAGAGATAAAACTGATTAATGAACATTTAATGAAGAGCCAAGCTATGAGTGATAATTTTGTTTCCTCATTACTGACTCTAATCTTCAATGTATTTTTCTACTCCTATTGCTAAAACTAGTATTTCCATTAAAATATTGAATAATAGTGGTGATAATAAACAATTTTGCTTCACCCTGATCTTATTGGGAATGCTTCTAGTTTATCCCCATTATATACAATGTGATGATTTAGATAAATGCTACTTATAATTTTATGGAAAACTTCATTTATTTCAATGCTTATTGTATTTTAATAGGAATGGATGTTTTATTTTGTCAAACGCTTCTTATGCATCTATTAATATAATCAGAGGATTTCTGTTAGACTGGTTATTGATAGGTTTAATTATGCTGATAGTTTCCCTGATATTAAAACAGCCCTAGATCCCTGGTTTAAATTCTACTTGATCCTCGAGTATTATCTTGGAAATATATTGATGTAAGTTCTTTACTAATATTCTATTTAAGATATTTGCATCAATATTCATTAGGGAAATTGGTCTAATTTTTTTTCTCTGTTTTGGCCCTTCCTGGTTTAGGTATCAAAATAATATCTGTGCCATAGACTTCTTCTTTGTCTATTTTTCTAAGTAGTTTATATAGTTCTGAAATTAATGGTTCTTTAAATGTTTGGTAGAATTCACATGTAAATCCATCTGGCCCTGGAAATTTTTTCTTAGGGAGTTCATTAATGGCTTGTTCAATTTCTTTTTCTAAAATAGGACTATTTAAGTAATTTGTCTCCTCATTTTTAATTCTGGGAAATCTATATTTATGTAAGTATTAATCCATTTGCCCATCAGTTGGAGAATGATTGAATAACATGGTTATGAATAGTATTTTATTTTTGTTAACATTATTTGCTTGCTTTTTGATTTCTATTTATTTTTTTTCAGTTTTGCTCTGATTTTTCTTGTGCAACATGATAATTGTGGAACTATGTATAAAAGAATAGCAATATTCAACATATATTGAATTACTTGCCATTCAAGGGAGGGAGTAGGGGAAAGAAGGGAGAAAAAAAAATCTGCAACCCAAGATTTTGCAAGGGCAAATGGTGAAAACTATCTTTACATGTGTTTCGAAAATAAAATGCTTTAAAATTAAAAAAAAAATATTAATCCCTTACATTTAGATTATCAGATATATTGGCATAGAATTTGACAATACAGCTCCTATTCATTGCTTTAATAGCCTCTTCATTTATGATAACTTGACATTTTTCCTTTTTGATAATTAGTAATTTGATTTTACTTTTTACTTTTTCTAATCAAATTAGCCAAAGGTTTATCTGTTTTGTGTTTTTTTTCATAAAATCAACTCTTAGCTTTCTTACTTTCAATTTTATTAGTGACTCCTTTGAGTTTCAGAATTTCTAATTTGGTATTTAATTGGAGGCTTTTAATTTGTTCTTTTTCTAGGTTTTTAGTTGCATGTCCAGTTCATCTTCTTTTCCTCTATTTTATTCATGTAAGCTTCTAGAGATATAAAATCTCCCCTAAGAACTGCTTTGGCTATGTTCCATAAGTTTTAATATATTGTCACATTATTGTCATTCTTTTGGAAAACATTATTGATCATTTTTATTACTTATTGTTTCATCTACTCATAATTTAGGTTTAGATTATTTAATTTCCAATTGGCTTTTAGTTTATTTTCTATGCCCCTTTATTGAATTAAATTTTTACTGCATGATGATATAAAAAAATAAATTTACTATCTCTGTCTTTCTGCCTTTGATTGCAAAGCATTTATTTCCTAATATATGGGCAATTTTTGTGTGGCTGCCACTGAGAAAAAGGTACATTCTGTTTTATTCCAATTCAACTTTCTCAATTCTTCTAAAATGTAAATTACCTCCTTAACTTTATTCTTATTTATTTTGTGGTTAGATTTATCTAATTCTGATAGAGAAAAGTTGCAATCTGCCATTAGTATAGTTTTGCTGTCTATTCTTCCTGCAATTCACTTAGAAAGTGGAATTCTATACTACTTGGTATGTGTGTGTGTGTGTGTGTGTGTGTGTGTGTGTACATGTGTTAGCATTGCTATTGCTTCATTATCTGTGATACTTTTTTTTTTTTGGCTGAGGCAATTGGAGTTAAGTGACTTGCCCAGGGTCACACAGCTAGAAATTATTAAATGTCTGAGATCACATTTGAATTCAGGTCCTCCTGTTTTCCAGGCTGATGCTTTATCTACTGTGCCACCTAGCTTCTTCAATCTGGAATACTCTTCAGCAAGATATAGTTTCCTTCCTTATCTCTTTTAATTAGATCTATTTTTTGCTTTTGCTTTGTCTGAGATCAGGACCACTAACCCAGCTTTTCCCCCTCTTTTTCTTCCTATTTATTCCATTTTTTTCAGCTAAAGCATAATAGATTCTGTTCAATCTGTTTTGAAACAATTCTGTTTTGCCTTCAATCTGTATGCATCTTTCTGTTTCAAATGTGTTTCTTGTAAACAACATATTGCAGGATTCTGGCTTTAAATCCATTCTATCTGATTCCATTTTGTTGGAGAGTACATTCCATTCATATTTACAGTTAAAATTATTAACTATTTCTTGCCAACCTATTTTTCCTAAGTTATACTTTCTCCTTCCTTTCACCCTTTCCCTCCTCACCCATGTTTTGCTTCTGCCTACCACCTCCTTCAGTCTGCCCTTTTTTAGCTTCTCCCCTTTTCTTACCCTTTATTTGTCTACTTCAGTTCTCTCTTCTTCCTTCCCTTCTATTAGCCTCTCCCTTTCTTTTCCCCTTTCTCCCATAATTCCCTATAAAGTGATATAAATTTCTATACCAAACTAATAATATATATTTCCTTTTTTGAACTAAAGCTGATGAGATTAAAGTTCAAATAGTACTCATCCCCCTCCCTTCTTTCTCTCAACTATAATAGGTCTTTTGTATGTCTTCATGTGATATAATTTGTCCCATTTTATGTACCTTTTCCTCTTCACACAATAAAATTCTTCCCACCACTAAATTCTTTTTTATATCATCATAAAAAAGTCAACTTATAACTACACCCTCTAAGTATACCTCTTCTAACTGCCCTGACAAAAATACAGTTCTCAGGAATTACACATACCAGCTTTCCATGTAGAGATATAAATGGTTTAACCTTGAAAAACATTTTTTCTTTTTACCTTCTTAAGTTTCATATATATATATATATATATATATATATATATATATATATATATATATATGGTCTTATATTTGAAGATTTCTGGTCCGTTCTGGTCTTTTCATCAAAAATGATTGAAAATCCCTTATTTCATTGAAAATTCATCTTTTCCTCTGAAAGATAATGCTTAGTTTTTCTGAGTAGTTTGTAGTTGTAGTCCAGGTCCATTTGCCTCCTGAAATATTCTATTTCAGGCCCTTTGATTCATTAAGGTGGAAGCTGTGAGATACTGGGTAAACCTGAATGTGGCTCCTCAATATTTGACTTTTTCTTTCTAACTGTTACCAATATTTACTCCTTGATTTGATAACTTTGGAATTTTTCTGCAACATTCTTTGAAATTTTCATGTTGACATCTCTTTCAGAAGGTTATCAGTGAATTCTTTCAATGACTTTTATCCTCTGATTCTAGGATATCAGGGCAGTTTTCCTTGATGATTTTTTTGAAAGATGTCCAAGCTCTTTCTCTTTTTATAATGGCTTTTAGGTAGTCCAGTAATTCGTAGATAGTCCCTATTGGATATATTTTCCACCTCAGCTGTTTATCCAATGATGCATTTTACATTTTCTTCTATATTTTTCATTTTTCATTTTCATTGTATTTTCTTCTATATTTTCATATTTGTTTGACTGATTCTTGATGTCTTATTGAGTCATTCATTTCAATTTGTGCAATTCTAATTTTAGTGAATTATTTTCTTCAGTTAGCTTTCTTACCTCTTTTCATATTGGACAATTGTACTTTTAAAGCAGTTGTTTTGTTCAGTGATTTTTTTTCCCATTTTTCCACTTCTGTTTTTCAAAGAATAGTTTTCTTTTGCCATTTCACCAAATTTACGTTTTAATGAGTTGTTTCCTTCAGTCAATTTCTGTACTTCCTTTGGTAATACTGGTAAGCTATTGACTCTTTTCCTCGACCTTTTTTTACTTTCTTGCATAAAATTAATTTCTTTTTCCATTTTTCTTTTAAGTCTCTTTGAAGGTCATTTTTAACTCTTCCAAGAGAGCCTTTTGAGTTGGTGACCAGTTCATAACCCCCTCTGAGGTTTCACCTGAAGGCATTTTGCTGTTGCTGTGCTCTTTTGGGCTCCAATCTTGTCTGTCTCCATAGTAGTTTCCTATAATCAAAGTTATTTTTAATTTTTTTCTTATTTTTGAAAGTGGAGCTCTGCTCTCAGGTCATGAGGGAAATTGTCCCAACTGCTCTTTTTCAGGGGAACAGGAACCTCTCATTGACTTTGTTGGGCTGAGCCCGGGGTTCAGACATGGTTTGATGCAACTGCAAGCTTTCCCACTGTTCTCGGTTATCCCGGTCAAGTCTTACCCATTATACTGGGCTTCAAAGGCTCCCAATTTGAGTTTTGTAGTAGCATTAATTGTTTCATAGATGCTGGTCCACTAGTCTTCTGAACCGGGACAGAACAACCAATACTACTAAGTATTGTTTATTTTTACTTTCAAAAATTTAATTACTGTTATGTGTTAGTGACAAGCATAAAAAAACCAAAACAAAACAAAGAAAAACAAAGCTGTTTGTTCTTAAGATCCTTGCACATTAAACAGCAGAAATGTTTATTGAATTGAATTGCAATAAATTATAGCTATAGTTGGAAAATTATTTCATGGCAAAATTTGGATGGCTTTTTTGACTTCCTATTTTTCTTCCAGAAATCAATGTCAAGAAACAAGTTTCTAACTAATTTGAAAAAAATAGTAACACAATTCCAAAATATTTGAGTTCATTTTTTTTTGTGGATGCCTAATTTTATTTGTTCAACAATCTGTTCTTTTTTTCTGTGCTCACTGAGGAAAGGGGGTTCCTAGATATCTCCTTCACAGATGTCTGACCATCAGCTTCAAGTAGAATGCCATGTTATCACCTCAAGATAGCATCTGTGTCAAAAGAGACCTTTTTCGTGTATGTCATTTTCTGTTCTGTAGAAAAAAGTGGCAGTATATGTTGCTTCTGCTAAAAATGGAAGAAGAAAGATTCATTTCAATTTCTCTCCATTTGCTTCTTCTCTCAGAATCACTGAAGTGTGAAATATAATGGAAATGACCCAGGGAAATCTAAGTATCTATTAGTAAACCTTCATTAATGTAGACACATTTGAAGGAAAACTTTCGAGCTCAAAATATTGTGAATGCTAAAAAAAGTTCTTGTTATGTATCTTTGGAGAAAAGTAAGCAAGTAGATGATAATCATTTTGTAAAACATTAAATAACTCTAAAAGAAAATCAAAGAATAAAAAAAATAGAATAAATTGTGAAATATTCCATGGAAAAAGTACTACCTCAGAAACAGATGAAGAAAAGATACTTTAAGAATTTTTGGACTACCTGAAAGCCATGAAAAAGAAAAAAAAAAGTTACATAACATCTTTCAATGCATTTTCAAGAAAAATTTCCCTGATATGTTAGATTCAGAAGGTAAAATAAACATTGAAGTAATCTGTTGGTCATCTCCTGAAGGATATCCCAAAATGAAAACTCCTAGAATAATATACCTGAATTCTAAAATTTCTAAATCAAAGGGAAATTATTGTAAATAGCCCAAAAGAAGCAATTCAAGTATCACAATCCACACACATTTATCAACTTTTATGTTAAAGATTCTGAGGGTCTGGAATATGATATTTCAGTAGTCAAATGAGCTAATATTTAATTAAAAATCACCTATTCATCAAAATTCAGTCATACTTCAGAGAGAAAAAGATACTTAGGTGAAAGGGAGGATTTCCATCATTCCTGAACAAAAAATATGAATTTCAAGCACAAGACTCAGGAGAAACATAAAAAAAGAAAGAAAAAACATGTTATTCAATAAAATTAAACTGTATACACTCCTATATGGAAAGTTATTTGTATCTCCCAAAAGCTTTCACTTTATTAGAGAACATATACATAGATAAAAGCACATGGATAGAGCTGAATATGATGGGATGATATCTTTAAAAAAAGTGGAAGGGTGAGAAAGAGGGATTCATTGGGAGAAGATGAATGAGAGTGGCAGGATGGCATAAATTATCTCACATAAAAAAAGCACAAAGGAACTTCTACATTGGAGGGAAAGATGGAGACAAGGGGAGTAATTGAATTTTGTCCTTATCAAAATTATTTCAGAGAGGGAATGAGATATATATATATATATATATATATATATATATATATCAGTTGGGTACAGATATCTATCTTAACCTTTAGTAAAATAAAATGGGAAAGGGATAGGAAAAGAGAGGGTGTTTATAGAAATGAGGAAAGATTTGTGGAAGCAGTGTCATAAGCAAAACCCTTTGGAAGATGAACAGACTGAAGAGAGAGACACGCACACACAGGGAGAGAGAGACAGAGACAGAGACAAAGAGAAAGAGAATAGGATAAACAGAGAGAAAATAGGATGGCAGGAAATAAACAGCAATCATAACTGAAAAAAATTATAGCAACTTTCTCTGAGAAAATTATAATTTCCCAAATATATAGAAAACCGAGTCAGATTCATAAGAATGCAAAACATTCCCTAATTGATAAATACTCTATGATATGGGCAGGTCTCAGATGAAGTAATCAAAACTATATTTAGTTGTATGAAAATATTATAAATCACTATTTATTGGAGAAATCCAAATTAAAAGACTTCTGAGGCACCACCTCAAATTTATCAGATGCATTAATATGAAAGAAAAGGAAAATGACAAATGTTGCAAGTGTGAGGAAATTGAGACACTAATGCATTGGTGGAGTAGTAAACTAATTCTACCATTCTGTAGAGTAATTTGGAACTATATACGAACTATGAAATTGTGCATAGTCTTTGAGACAACAATATTCCTACTTGGTCTGTATCCCAAATTTTTTTTAAAAGGGAAAAGGACAAAAAAATACAGCAGTTATCTTTGTGATGGCAAAGAATTGGAAATTGAAGGAGTGTCTATCAGTTATGGAATGGTTGAATAAGTTGTGGTGTATAATTATGATGGAATTATGTTGTGTCCTAAGAAGTGATGAGCAAGATGCTCTCTAAAAAAAAAAAAAAAAAAAAAGCCTGAAAAGATTTGCATGAACTGATGCACAGTGAATTGACAAGAACTAGAAGAAGATTGTAAACAGTAATAGAAATACTGTTTGATGATAAACTATTAATGTCTTAGGTATTCTCAACAATACAATAATTCAGGACAATTCTAAAGGACATATGATGAAAAATGCTACTGAATTCCAGAGCAAGATTTTATAATGGTTGAACAGAGATTAAAGCATACTTTTACAAAGTTCCTTTATTTAGGGGATTTAGGGAGGGAGGGAGAGTTTATTTTTTTCTCTCATGAGCAATATTCAAATATGTTTTGTATGACTTCACATGTATAATGTACATAAATTTTTTTTGAATTCTCAAGGAAGAAGAGAGGGGGATAGGAAGAAAATCAGGAAGGCAAAATTTTTTAAAAAGTGTTCAAAATTATTTTCATATATAATTGAGGAAAATGAAATATTAAAGTATCAATATATACTAAGTATTTTAGATACATACATAATAATGACCAACACCCATTTGCATGAAAATATTAATGTGAAAGCATTTATAAAAGTCCTTCAAGGTCTCCTTTACCCTTAACAACAACATGGTTCTGGGACAATTTATTTTCTTAGTAAATTAAATTTTTCCCCCACTGAAGGAACAAAAGTTTGTTTCAGCTTGGTTCTGATCAAACAATCATGAATATAAAATTAGGGCATCCTAATTATTTTATATTTTTTCAATTAAATAAACAATTTTGTACTAGGATATTTTGCATAGTCTTACTTTTTTGAGTCTTTATTCCTGAGAATTAACCCTCTAGTGAATATATCTCTGGTTAGAAGGTGACTTGGTATAAACATTCTAGAATAAGTCTCACCATTTGGGGCAAGTGACATGAATGTTCCCCAAGTTGGAATAAGAGGGGAGAACATTCAGACTAGAAAAGGAGAGGCATTAATCACAGCCTGTATCTGGAAAATACTTTATTTTAATTAATTATATAATATTATCTACCCTAGCTCTACTACTTGAAGGCCATATAGGAAGATTTTACTCTTCCCCCAATTTTTCCAGTATCTTTAATGGGATTAGAAGTCAGTATGTTCTGATACTGGTTTCAGCCCCAATCAATAGTGTTATCTCAGTTGAACAGATAACGCCCTATATTTCAGTTCCAATAGTCACTAAGATAGAGTAGTCTTACATAAGTTTAATTATTTCAGAAGGCATAATCACAAATCTAAAAAACTGACCAACCCCCACAAAATGTGGGAGATATCATCCCTCTTCCCTCCAATAGAATCTCCCCAGTCTGTGGAGGGGAAGGGCATTAGATTCACAGTTTAGTTTGATTCTCCTAGATCACAGTCCTACTTTCAAACCCTACCTTAGACTCCAGTCCACCTACCTGGCTTATCAGTACTTTGATCATTCTCATACAGGCTGCCTTGCTGTATCAACCTGCCTGCCATCTTGGAATGGTCACCATGAGGACCATGAGCACCCTCTTTGGCACTTGAAGCTCAGAGCAAACAGCAGAGAACAGAAAGAAATAGTCCAAGACCCATTCCTCATTGAGAAAAGAGAGAGAGCAGAGGGAGGAGAATGTTTTTTTTTTCTCACCAGTTCATTTCATAGACTTCATATTGAGCACAAAAGATGATAGTTGTCATAGAGATTTTGGCAGGAAGGAAAATCATGGAAAATAGTATAGCAGAAAAAAAAAAACAAAATTGGATCCATTATTCCAGTTTTAAATACTCAGGCAATGAACCAGAGGACTACCACCCCCTGCATGATAGTGGACAGAATGGGCTCCAAGTAAGAGAAATGGCACATGCTCAAAAGGCCCCTCATCAAGGCTCCTTGTGAGAAGTCTCATTGAATTATTATTATTATTATTTTGCTTTTTGCTGAGGCAATTGAGGTTAAGTGACTTGCCCAGGATCACAGCTAAGAAGTATTAAGTGTCTGAGACCAGATTTGAACTCAGGTCCTCCTGACTTCAGGGCTGGTGCTCTATCAAATGAGCCACCTAACTGCCTCTGAGTCTTATTGAATTATATAAATGTTAACTCCTTGCCAAGATGTTGTCTCTATTGCTGAAGTCATTTTGACATTGAATAAATGTTCTTTTTCCTTAACTGCTAAATGAGAGAACAATATTTCCATTTTATCTTTCTAAACATGATGTTGGGTTATGGTGTTTATTTGAAAATCCATGATAGAAAAATAAAATGTGTCATACAACTTTAAAAAAAATAGGCTAGATTAATAAACCAGGAACTTGTCAAGATAGTTTTAATTATTTTAAAAATTCATGTGTCCAGGAGTCAAATAAAACCTAATCATTTATCAAATTGACAATTCCATGGAATAGAGCAATTTGGAATGACAGTTAAATGTGAACTTATGAATTAGCATTGCAATACCATTGTGATTACAAATCTATTTAAATCCATACAAAAACAGATGAAACAAATTTTCACTAAATTTTGTAGGACAGCAACTCTTACCCAAAATATCAGAGAATGTTAAAATAAAAAGCAAAAAAAGCATTTATTATGATCTCATGAGAAAGGGCAACTTCCAACAGACAAGGTGTTAATAAAAAAGTGCACACCATTAAAACACAAGATTATATAGACCCTAGCCAGAAGTCCCCACTCCTCCTTCTGACATTTTCTCCCACTGGTTGGGGAGTTCTAATTTATCCAAAGCCCAGAAACAAAGAATACTAGTTAACAGGCACACTCTACTGTATTAGATACCTAAATACTAATGCAAAGGTTATTTTAAGATAATCAAACACCTGCCCATTTTAGCTATATTTCAACTTATTATTGCAAAGTCTCAAGTCACAATTAGGACACAAGTGGAGGACACATTCTTATGAAAAGTCTTTTCTTAGTTAATCTCATTCAAAATTAAATTTCTAAATTACCAACTGGTGAATTGTAATTATACTGAATAGTAAAAATTTTTGCCAGTCTTACTTCTTATCTCTTATCTTGCTATGTAAATTATTCTGAGTTCTCAAAGGTAATGTTATCACACCATAAGCTCAAGCAGGTCCCTCAAGAGAGAAGGATCATATGGACAAGCCCCAATGATAGTCTTACCTGACATCCAATAAAATGCCTAGGGACATTCATAGAGCCTTATCACTCTCTTAGCCACAGGACAGTGAATTTTTTAGGCTTAGTTACAAGATCCTTATTAATACAAAGGTAGCAGTATTATCAGTGCCTTTTATGTTGACTCTCTGGGGGAAAAATCCAGATTACATTGCCTTCAGCATATTTCTCTTATGGAAGGTAATATGTCAAATTAGGCTGTATACATAAAAAATAAAATATACTATTGTTTTAATTTTTTTTCAAATAAGTAAAAATAGTTCTTAATCTTCAGTTTTCAATTTTAATTTAATCATTTTATTTTCCTTCTTTGAAGTAAAATTTAAATTAAATGACTGATTCCTCCACTACTTCAGGACACATAAGAATTCATGAATTTGTTAGAGTATCTCTGAATCTTCTTTACATAACAATGTCAATGAAATTAGGTTGAGGGATTGCAAAACATCTCTATTTGGGGAAGGGAGCAGGAAATAAAGAGTAGCTTCATTTTGTGGTATTTGTCTCTACATATTCTTTTCATAAAATCAGCTTCTCATTTTATTTTTGAAGACTTCTTGTGTGCTAAATTGCATCATAATAAAACCATTATTGACTGAAATTATTCTTGTGTGAATCCTTTAATTCCACAACAAATTTATGGAAAAATAAATAGGAAAGTAGGGGAATTCACTTTTTACTTAATAGCATATTAGAAATTGAAAAAGACTAATCACTCTCTAGAATACACACACACATATATCCAGAAATTTTATGCATTTTTCATAACTTTACTCAATAATTATTGAAAAGAGCTCAGCCTAATTATCCATTCAGGGAAGGGAAAAAAACAAGATTTAAAAATGTATGATTCCCCGAATCCCTAGAAACTTTCAAAATTCAGAATTAATGCTCTCTTACATTTAATCTTTGCTCCTCTCCCTCCACCTGACCCTTAAGTATTCATTTTGTCTATACTAGCTTGTGTACATGTTTTCACCAAAAGACTATTAGGTCCTTAAGGGAAGAGATGATTTCATTTTTGTTTTTATACATAGCGCCTATCTGCCAGACACCCAATAAGCAATTAAATACTTTATGAATTATCTGGATCTGGATGGAGCTCACCTATCAGTACCCATATATTGGAGAATTACTGAGAATGAGCCAGAGCATTTACAAGGAAAAGTGGTGCAAATATGATGGCTTTTGGGAAATTGCAGTAATCTTATCAATCTACTTACTGAATGATAGGATGGTATTTTAAATATTTTTAATACCAACCTTCTTCCAACTGTGTGGGACGTGCAGACCCTCACCCAAAATGGCTACTCAGAAGTCTCTCAAAGTGAAAAGCAGAAAAAATATTTAATTAGAATTTCATGAAATTCAGGTGGTCCAATAGCCTCTGAGCAAAAAGGGAAGTACTGGGAGGGAGGAGAGCCACTGCTCCAAAGAAGGAATCCAGTTTTATTTCCTCCCAACCTTCAAAAATCATTAACCCCTCCCTTTACCTCTTTGATTGGCTGCAACAATTTCATTCCCTTTTTTGGATGATTATGACCTAAATTTCGTGGTTGTCCTTGTCTCCTTTCTTCCTATCTTGTGACTGAGGCCTACCAGGCTTCTTTAACTCTAGCTGATAGTTAAAGAATATATACACATTGATTGTTCCCCTCTGTGAATTCTTCATTTTTCTCTGTATCTCACACAATGAAGTAATCAGTGTATACTGAATATTTACTCTGTGAACAGAACTAAAAAAGATCACCCAAAGGGCATCAGGAAGATGCATATAACATGTTTGTAGGCCACAGTTAGTTAAAAATAATGAATTATTTAGAATATGAGGCATAAATATACAATAAGAGAAATATATAATGAAGGGGAAAAAAGGATTAGTTTTTTTATGTGGAGACACAACAGGGTGATTAATATTATATATATATATAAAGTTATATACTTATCGACATCCAAGAGAGTACAAAAAAGGTATGTAGCATATTGGGTGGACCTATTCTATATACTTAAACATAAATTATTAAATACTAGTTAAATCAAAGATAAAATAAGAAAGATAATAAAGTTATGTTTAATGTGACAGTAGAAATACATATTACAATTCACAGGATCCAGTTAAAACTCCTTAGATGTATTTTTTTCTCTCATTAAACATTTATATTAATAAGAGAATATAGATTAATTAGTTGTTTATAATTTTAAAAATAGAATTACAATAGTTCAAACCCTAATGCAAAGAAAAAGTCATCAAAATAAAAATAGAAATTAAGAAAACAAAATAAAAGAAATTAAGGGTTATAGAATAAAACAACTGAGTTTTAAAAAAATATCAAATTAATTCTACTTAGAATTAATTTAAGAAACAATAACAACAAAAAGGGGGACACCTAGTTCATGCAGTGTATAAAACACTAGTCCTGAAGTCAGGAGGATCTGAGTTCAAATCTTGCCTCAGACACTTAACACTTCCTGGCTGTGTGACTCTGAGCAAAGCACTTAAACCCAATTGCTTCCGTAAAAAACAAACAAATAAACAAGTAAATTGAATTAATTCCAAAATAAATTAACACTAAAGATGAAAGGATAAAATGAGAAGAGGGGAAAGAAAGTAGCTACAAACAATTACAAATATACATCATAACATAACTAAATTTATGATATAAACAGAAAGATAATTTGAAAATTTATAAAATACCCAGTTAAGAAAGGAGAAAATGAACTAAGTTTACCACTATCAGAAAAAAAAAAGTTGGGCTTAGTATTTCACTATCCCTACATTAACTATTCTACACATACCTCTGGGATTTTGTATTCATTGGTCTTTTTTTTTTTTTTTTAATGGACCTACTTGTTCCAGTTTAAACTTTGAGTTCCAAAATTTTTCAAAACATGACCATAAACCCTGGCTTACCACAAAATTTGAATTAAATAAGTGAGCTGTAACTGCTAGGATATAAGACCATGGCTAATGAATCAGCCTGGAACTGCATTAGTCTGAGAACCCTGAGTTCATCTTCCATCTAGGAATGACTTCCATAATTCCTTTAGAGTCAGTGATTCTATTCATGGCTATATGTTAAAATAGCTTTTCATAATTTTTTTTTGGTTTGTTTATTTTTCCCAGCATCATTCTGCCATGAATTCCACCTATGCTAAACTGAGTTAGAGTGGAAGGGTTAATTAGGATAAAGGGTTGAGAGGACCAAATTCTGAGAAATCATGAAGTGAAATCTAATTAACTGGGTAAGGAGCTTTCTTCTGCATACTGAATAAATGACTCCCTTGAGAAAGAGAGGGAAATAAGTCCATTTTAAGAAGTATGTTATCTAGACAAAATGTTAGTGTGGGACCGAAAATATCTACCAGTACTAATTGTTATGTTACTTTAGGGAAAACAGTTAACATTAGTTGCCTCTATTTCCCCATCTGTACAATAAAGATAATGCTTGCTCTCTAGCTAAACCATAAGAATATTATGAAAATTAATTAGGTAATTATTTTTAAATCCCCTAAGCTCATCAGTTAAATGAAGAGATTTTCCTTATGGTATTTTATGTCATTCAAAGATGGGTATTTATGTTGAAGAGAGTTATATATTTTTATTGAAGAAAAATTAAATAAATAAATGCATATCTTTTTTTTTTTTGTGTGGTTTTCCAAATTCTAAGGCAGTCTCCCTCCACAATTCCTTCACTCTTCAAAGCCCAGTTATATTGTCAGATATAACTCTGAGTTTTCAAATGATGGGACAGAATATAGTAACCTTTGAAAACAATCACTATCTGTGAAGTTATATTCTTTTAGGAAAAAGAGCATGAGATAAATACCACCCCTCTGCTTGTGTGTTCTAATAACCAGCCATTTTCAGTAAGAAATACTGATTGAAAGATGAATTAATGAATAAAGGGTAATCTCCTGCAGAGGACTGAACAAGGCTGAGGGTACCTGGAAATATTGCTTTAAAAAATATTTTTAAAATACAAAAGCAAAACAAAACAACAACAACAACAAAAACTCCTTGACTGTCACTTTCATTAAATCATAGAATCAGGTCCAAAAGAAGTTTTTTTCAGAGCTATATCTAGGGTTAAGCAATCAGAACTTTGCCCTAGGGTATCAAATTTCAAATATGCATGATCAATTCATTTCAACTAAATACACAACTTTCTAGGTTCCAGCAATTGCAATAGATACTAATAATTAAAAGACAAAAATGAAACAGCCAGAGCCTTCAAAGATCTCACACTGAAGAATCATAGAATATTAAAATCATGTTTTAGGATTGGAGAAAACATGGAAGCAATCTATATAGACATCATTTTATCTTACTAATAAGGATACTACAATCTGAAACGCTAGTTATTTATACATATATCTTACTCATCTAACTCACTAAGGAGATACCTTTAATCTGATTTGCCCTATCTGCCAAGATAGTTTTTAAAAAGTATGAGTATGATCTCTTCACAACATCTTGGAGCCACAGGTGAGATTTAGACATCAAAAGTGAGAGAGTGGCCCTGGAAGAGCTCAGTAAACCCTCTCACCAAAAATACTAGTCCTTTGTGAAAATCTTACATACTTCCTCCAATTTTTTTTTTTGAGTGAAATAACCTCCTGTTATAAATACATAAGCACATGAAGAAAATTTTTACATAGAATAGACAAACCAAGGAAGGGGTGTAACCTGAATCATTGAAAGGTAATCTATATCAATTAAATCACAGATATATTTGAGGATTTATGTAATTTCATGAATATAATCTATAACAATCTTTTCTTTTATGAATAAGGTTACATTTTACTTCCTTTATTTTTGCCTACAGTTATTTTTTATTTATTTTTAAAATTTTAATAGAAAAGAGAAAGTAAAAAAAAGAAAAACAAAACAAAACAAAGAAGAATATTGTCATGTGCCCAGCAAAATGTCAGGGGAGGATTGAAATTTTCTGTTCAAGAATGGATTTATAATGGTAAAAGAAATTATATTGATGATTATCTATCTTCACTTTCTGCCATCTTCTTAGAATCCTTCCTATTACTCTTAACAACCAGGGTTTCCATTTATCTTTCTGCTATGAAACTCATATAAACATTGAAACCAATTTTTTTTTTTGGTTTCAGACCATATTTCAATAGGAAGAAGATACTCATCTTGGAAAAAACTTCCTCTACTAATATAGATCAGCAAATGTTCTGCAACTTAAGAGTCTTGAAGAGTATCTTGTATCATTCAAACTTCAAGTGAATTGAACAAAGCCAGATGGGCTAATATTTATCCTTCAGAAAAGGAACTTTGATCCAGGCTTTTCTTATATAGCAGAAAATTCTCCATCCAATAGATCCTGATGCATCTTAGCCTGAATGATAGGACAGTTGAAATTCAATGATTACTCTCTGCACCACAATATCACACTGCCCTTACATAATGTTATTCTTAAAAACCTGTATGGATTTCTATTTAATAATGTATTTAATTGTACATAACATTTAAACAAAAATGTGACATTTACACAAATGTGTCATGAAAGTACATTTTAAAAATCAAGTGTTTGGTGAACTCTTTTGTATTTTTCAATGACATTTCACAAAGTTTCCCATGCTCCATTTGAAAGTGCTATACCTTATGAAAAAATAATAAAAAATAGGAAAAGTAAATTTTGCCACAACTAATCAAAATATCAGTCAAGTGCGATTTTTCTATACATTATTCCTCATCCATTTAAATTATAAGAATGAAAGTTACTTTCCTGATAATCCATATATCTCTATAAATATGGGCGTTTACATACATATATTCATATATATATACATATATGTGTTTATGCATATTCTGCATGTGCATGTATATTTGTATATGTATGTATATATACATACATTCATAGGTATATATCTAAATAGATAGATATAAAGATATTAAAAACCAGCTCATTCATAGAACTTTATTGATAATAATGCTAGTTCAAGGTACCTAAAAATCAACAGCCTTTCTATCTAAGTTTCAGAAATAATTATAAATGAACTTGCCCCTTATCAAAGCATTATTTTTTCATTTTAAAATATATCTTTTAAAGCAGCAGTTGTGAAAAGCTTTAAATTAATAAAAACTGTAAATGTGATAATCAAGAGAATGTCAGCTCCTACTTACCAGGTTAGCAACAATTCTATAATTCACTCAAGATTGTATAATTATTAAAAGCCACAATAAGTGACTTCTTTCACTCAAAAACTTTATATATAAAAACAAAAATAGTTGGCCAAAATAGTCATGGTGTAATTAAGCTGCCTGATAAGCAATTGCCTGCCATCAGAGTTGGGACAAAAACATGTACCTTAAAATAATTCTCTGCCCAACTGAAGCAATAGTGGGGAGCCTCCAGAAAAAAAAAAATTCAAAGGTGCCCTGTGGAGTGATAATGATTATAGAAGTATGAAAGTACTCAAATCCCAAGAAATTTGAGAACTTCATCACTCTATTCTTTGAGATGTTGAAAACCTGAAGATTTAATGCTCAGAGCCTCAAAGATGAAGGAAGACTCATTTTTAGAGGGAGAGATAACATAGGAACCTAGAACACTGATTAAGAACAAAGCAAAACAGAGCAAATCATATCCAAAAATATATCCAAAACAAGGTCATGGAATGAAGCCCCATTAAAGGAAATAGAGCTGTAGAAATGGAAAAATCAAACAAAAAAACTACATATGTGTACACATATATGTATGCATATGAATATATTTTGTGTTTGTGAATACATGTAATATATATACATACATACATACACACAATATCTATCTGCCCCTGACATATATCTTATTATGTGTTGGAGATACACATCTGTAAATCTATATCATTTATATAATTTGTATTTATACACATATGTGCATATGTGATTTACATACAATAATATATACATATATATGTATTGTACATATGTATACAGATAAATATATATGTGTGTGTATTTATGTGTGTTGGGGGGAATCTAGACAAACACAAAAATGATAGAGTCATTCCATAATAATTGTAATCAAGGATTCAGGGGGGAAATGGATTTCCACAGGGTTAAAAGAATACCTTGAAAACAATTGAGCTAATATACTAAAGATGCAGAAAGAAATATATCTGATCAGAAAATACATCAGAAGTGCAGCAAAATGATCTCCGGACTTTGAGCCAGGAGATTTATCTTCCAGTGTCAACTTTTTTCTTCACATTTGCTGCTTGTAAAAACTTAGATGACACAAATTCTTTGAGGTGAAGTTTCCTAACCTGTCAAATGAGAACAATCATTCTGTCTACCTTATAATATTGTTGTGAAGCTCCACTGACAGAATATGGAGAATATTGTGACATCCTCAATCTTAGGGTTCCATTTTTCTTTTATCAGTGACCCTCCGGGTTTGGTTTGGCAATTTTCTCCGGTTGTCATTGGGAATAATTCTCTGATGTCATTGACACTATCACAACCCCTTCTCAATACTTTGCTTCTTTTCTGGGATAAGAGAATAAGTTGCACTTTTGTATTACTCCTATTATTTGAACATTTCTGAAATCTGCACAGGATTCAAGATTTAATGTCAGCAAAGACATAACCATAATTGAAAAAAAATGAATAGTTTCCAGAGTCTTGAAAGATGATCTTTGTCTCCCATGCAGATACAGAAGGATCTGGATTTAGAGATGATTCTTAACTCTCCATCATTTTTTTTGTTTCAATATATATTTCTTCTCTTATTTTTAAGGTTAACCTGCACTAAGCTTCATGGGACTAGTTTCAAGATGAACACCATTGACTTCTGTTTGAGCTCAATTAGTACTTGCTAGTTAGCTGCAAGGCTTCTCAAGTAATTTTAAAATGTATTTCTTAATCATCTCTTCCAAAAGCCTAACTCATTGACTTGTACTTTCCACTTTCTAGTCAACTAAGGGGAATTTTTTTCTTGTCATATTCCTTTTAAAGGGATACTTAACTCTTATGTAAGAAGCTTCATGCTTTGATAAATCTGAGGACTTCCTACTTCTCTTGTTGATTTGACCCTTACAGTTAATACCTGGACATAATTGTACATCCCCAGAAATCAAATCACCTCACCTTAAAAATAGAATAGACTTTATTTTAAAGTACATTGCTCAGACTCTCATATGAGCTCATAAAGAGTCAAGAGAGTTCATTTACTTACATAACATCATCCCCATGACTCACAATATAATTGCTTAATTCAAGTGCTTTATATTTTACCAACTGGATGAGATATCAGGAATTAATTAAAAAAATTGAAAAAAGGCTAAACTCCAGAGATTGTTCCCGGCATGAATGCAACAGATGCTTGTGACAAACAGGTTAAAGATGGAGTGGCCAACTCCTCACTGTAATTGCTACCCCTTTTATTTTTTATTAATCTATTTATATAATATTTTCTCCAGTTGTTATATTCAAAACAGTTTTTTTACATTTGTTTTTAAAATTTTTGAGTTATAGATTCTGTCTCTTATTCCCATGTACAATTAAGACACCACGTGTGAAGATAAACAAAACTTTCCATAAAATTCAAGTTGTAAAATAAAATATAGATCTCCCACCCTAATGAAAATAAAAACCCTAAAGAAAAGTTAAGTGTTTTTTTTAAAGATGAGAAAGTGAGAATGTTTCAAATTGTATTCAGACACAATCAGTTCCTTCACTGAGTATGAATAGGATTTTTCATCCATTCATGCCTTCAGAATAGACATGGATGATTGTACTACTGAGAATAGCACATTTCACAGCTAGTGATCCCAGAACATTGCTATTATGTTGTATACAGGATATTTCATTTTATTTGAATTCATGGAGGTCTTTTGTTGTTGTTTGTTTTTGAGGGTTTCCTGCTCATCATTTCTCATAGAAAAATAATATCCCATCACAAACATATATCACAGTTGATTGAGTCATAGCCCAAATTATGGGCATCTCCTCAATTTCCAATTTTTTTGTCCTGTGAAAAAAGGTGGTATGAATATTTATTTTGTATTTGTAGGTCATTTTCCTTTTTAATTTTTTTTTGGTATTTTTGCCTAGTAGTGGTGTTGTTAGGTCAAAGAATATGATGAACTTATAACCCTTTCAGGACATATCATATCTTTTGATTATTTATCAATTGGGCATGACTTATTTTTTTTTTAAATTTGACAACTCCCTATGTGTTTGAGAAATGAAGCCTTATCAGAAAAACGTGTTTCAAAATTCCTTTTATAATTAATATTGCTAAGTGTTTTTCCCCATTTATTCTCTCTGTCCTTCCTCAAAAGTGTTGTGCTACTGACCACTCCCTCCCCCAATATGCTCTCCCTTTTATGACTTTCCTCCTTTCCCATATCCCATTTCCCACCTATTTTCCTACAGGGTCATATAGATTTCTATATCCCCTATTGAGTACGTATGTTTTTTCCTCTTTGAACCAATCCTGATGAGAGTATGTTCACTCTCCTCCTCTCCTCCCCCTTTCTCCTTCTTTAAAAAAGCTTTTTCTTACTTCTTTTTTATGGCAGATAATTTGCACTATTTCGCTTCTCCCATTCCCTTTCTCCCAGTACATTTCTGTCGCATGTCTTAATTTGATCATTTTTAAAAAAAATATATTATCCCTTCATATACAACTCATACTTGTGACCTCTGTCTACATGTACTCTAATTACCATAATAATGAGAAAGCTATGATGAGTTATAAATATCATCCTCCTATGTGGGAATATAAACAGATAAACCTTATTAAGTCCTTTATGATATCACTTTCCTGATTACCTCCTTATGCTTCTTCAGAGCACTGAACTAGAATATCAAATTTTCCATTCAACTATAGTCTTTTTATCATGAATGCTTGAAAATCTTCTATTTCAGTGAATGACCAACTTTTCTGTCAAGGATTACATTCAGTTTTGTTAGGTAGGTAATCCTAACTCAATTACACTCTGGGATATTATATCCCAAGCCCATCAGCCCTTTAATGTAGAAGCTGCTAGTTTTGTGTTATCCTGACTGTAGCTCCACTATACTTGAATTGTTTCTTTCCGAATGCTTGCAATATTTTCTCCTTGACTTGGGAGTTGTGGAGTTTGGCTATAATATTCCTCACAGTTTTTATTTTGTGATCTCTTTCAGAAGATGATCAGTGGATTCTTTCAATTTTTATTTTACCTTTTGGTTCTAGAATATCAGGACTGTTTTCATGATAATTTCTTGAAAGATGATATTATTTTTATCAATTGTGACTTTCAGGTAGACCAATAAATTTTAAATCATGTCTCCTGGATCTATTTTCCAGGTCAATTTTTTCCAATGAGATATTTCACTTTTTTTCTTCCCTCCCCCACATTTTTGGTTGTGCTTTCAAAAGCACTTTCTCATAAAGTCATTAGGTTTCATTTGATCAATTCTATTTTTAAGGAAATATTTTTCTTTATTGAGTTTTTCTACCTCCTTTCCCAGTCAGTCAATTTTGCTTTTTACGGTATTCTTTCCTCATTAGCTTTTTGTATTTTCTTTTGTACCTCTCTCAATTCTTTCTCTGACCTTCTGTGCTGCCCCTTGCTGATGCTCAGTCTTGGGCTGTGTCTGATGCTGGGTTCTGGGCTGTGTGGGGGGCTAAGGCTGCACTGGTAGGCTCCCACTCAGGTTCCCCAGACCTTATCTACCTGCCAGGTCCTCTTTGGTATTTGTACAATGAGAGGTCTGAAAGCCTCAAACATTGCTCCTGATTAATAGGGCTGCCTAGGGCCAGATGCAAGGTTTGGGCTGAAGCTGGGACTGGGGACAGGACTACACTGGGACTGCTCCAAGGACTCACAGTGTCATAGACTTTCCTGCTGACCTTGTGAGTTGCCTTCAGATGGAAAATATTTCATTCTCTCTTTGTGGGTGTTCTGATGCTCTACAAATTGTTTGCAGTCATTATTTAAAGGAATTTGGAGTGCTTTGGAGAAAAGGTTGGGTGAGTTCCTACCTTTACTCCATCTTGGTTCTGCCTTGCTCTGACCCATTTCTTTCTTATTTCCCACATGACATCTGAATTTGTTTCTCAGTTATTCTACCTCAGATACTTCTATTTAAGCAGATTCTTACTTTTGTTTCCTTTCTAATTGAATTGGCTTATTTTTTTAAATTAAAAATATTGAAACCTCTTTATAACAATTTTAAACTTAATTTGTGAATGAAGTGTAAGGAGCCATTAATGAGAGGGAATATCTGATAAATTTCATGAATTTACAGGGAGATCAGTCTTTGAAATTGTTGATTAAACATACTTCTTCCAATAGAGCAACTTTTCTTCATTTAACCATAAAGATCTATCTGTTTCAAGGGACCAGTGAAGCGGTGTGATAAAAATTACATCCTTATTTTTGCTAGCATATTATTGTAATTTAGGATTTTCTTCAATTGTAAAGGGATGAAGAAAACATTCTGAAAAGAGGTTCATTGGATTCATCATATAGCCAAAGATGTCCATGATACAATAAGAATAAATAAAAAATGAATGAAAGTTATGGTGTCTAGTATAGAAGAAAATGGAAATAGAAAATAGAAAAAAAAGATAGAAGAAAAAGTTACCTTAAAAAACCCAAAAGACAATTCTTTTTTTCCTTTTTAGTTCTTTAAACACACATTTCTTTATGAATCATGTTAGAAGAGAAAAATTGGAACAAAATGGAAAACTCACAAAAGAGATTAAAAAAAAAAACCAGAAAAAAGAAGTGAGCATAGCCTGTGTTGATTTACATTCAATCTCCTTACTTCTTTTTCTGGATGCAGTTATCATTTTCTGTCCAAAATCTATTGGGATTGCTTTGGATCAATGAACTAGTGAGAAGAACCAAGTCTTTCATAGCTGATCATCACACATTGTTGCTGTTACTATGTATAACATATCCCTGATTCTGCTTATTTCACTCAGCATCAGTTCATGTAAATCTTTCCAGACCTTTCTAATATTAGCTTGTTCATCATTTTTTATAAAATAATAATATTTTATTGCCTTCATGTATCACAACTTGTTCACTCATTCACCAAATGATTATAACTGGAAAATGAGTAGATTTTCCAATTACAATAGACAATTTTTAATCAAGCATAAGTAATTAAGGCTGCTCCAAACAGAAATTCAAATGAAATAAGATGTTAAAATATTTCTTTTTAATGTTATTGGTTACTGAAATTATAGAGACAATGTGGTATTGATGAGGGTCTGGGTGGCTAGATAGAAACTGACAGAGAGAACCTGAATTACAGTAAATAGCCCTACAGTTATTGTATCCAATCAGAAAGCCAAGATATCCTGTCAACTCTCCTCTCCCAAGCTTATAGTACCCTTATAAAAGAATCTACCTGTATCTCACTAACCTTTTTAGGAGTAGTCAATGGCATAATTCCACCTGATGGGACTTCTTTCTCCTTGTTAGGGCTAACTCCTTTCTGTGGTAAGTTCTCTTGCTAAGTGTCACAGTACTTAATGACTATTAGGATCCTAGATCCCTTTTAGCTTAGCCTACCTTATGGAGTGAAGAGTTCATTAAGACCTTGCCATACCTTTATGACATTTTCCTCCTAATAATTTGTGAATTCTCTAGGGTACTTGTTTTTCTCTTTTAATTGCTTAAAACCTTAATGGATTTAGCCTGCTGTTAGTAGTGTAATAAAATCTTTGCCTCTTGATTTGGAGTAAATCTAAACCCAGAAATTCTTTTAAGACATTATGAGACACCAGCCTATAACCTCAATATTTGGAGGGCCAATACCCCTGAAACTCTTCAGTACAATGCAAAGTGTTCTGGATTTCGGGTTAAAAAAAACTTGGTCCAAATTCTGATTCTGCTTCATTGTACTAAGTGATCTTGGTCAAGTAACTTAGAAGATTTAATTTTCTTCATTTATAAAGTGAGCATTGTACCTTCTCTAAATCTGTTAGCTCTAAATGGTTCAATGAATATTTTTGTCATAATTAAATATGTGGTAATCCTTGTGAATTCTTTATTAATTTTAAAAATATAAACATACGCATTTATATTTGCAAGTATAAATAGGTTATACTACAATATATTCTAACTGCAGAGTATGATAACTGTTAATCACTTAATTACAGTGGAGCCATACCTGGCTACCTATCTTGTCCACTATACTGTCAGCTCTATACTAATGCTTTCTGGATGGACTAAATATAATTACTATGTAATCTTCAGATAATTACAGCACCAGTGCTCTGTTTCAAAGTAATACCCCTCTTCATTTGGGTATTTTAGTCCAGAGAACTGCCAAGATCTTTTCTCAACTTGTGCCCCCAGGGGAGAGTAAACCTTCTTCTTAGCTGCCCGGGTGTGCAGGACAAGCAGCTCCATATTTGGTATTTGGCTAATAGCTCTATTACTTTTCCTGCTGAGTCCAAAGTCTTACCTCCCTCAATCTTGATGTTTGCCAACTGGAAAACTTTCAGTCATGTCAAGAGTACCCACTGAGCAGTTTGCTGAAGGAATGGACTTTCTCGTGCTGACAGCTACTCAATAGAGAAAAGAACCAGTGAGAGGTGCTGATACATATTAAGCTCACTGAGGAGAATATGCTTTGTATTTCAAAATGTCACTTTTTGTAGGCTTCAGTAGGAGTGAGGAGCTATAATAAGGTGCTTTCTAGCAGGAATCACACTGTAGTCCAATGTATAAATAATTGATTTGATCAACTCAAATTATTGTGTCTGATCCCAAATGACCTTTCAGTTGAATTCCCTTCTTTTGGGTTTTTCATTTCAAAGGCAATAAGGAGATTTTGGTAATGACAAAGCAACACAAATATAGTCATTTTATAAAATCAAAAAGAATTTATGTGAAAGTTTTCCAGCTTAAAATGGAAAAAATATATCTATATTTCTCTTGCTAGTTATCATCTCTCTCTGTCTCTCTCTGTTTCTGTCTCTGTCTCTCTGTCTCTCTCTCTCTCTCTCTCTCTCTCTCTCTCCATAAATATATTTATTTCTCTTGTCTATATATCAGTCAGGGGATTTGATTTCTGCTGTGTAGGCTACTCTTTCTCTGAAAATTTACTGTATTAATGCAACTGAAGATTTTGTCTGTAACTTGTCATCATAGAAAGCTGCCCAGCAACACTGAGAGGTTAAATACCCTACATAGATAGTATGACAAGCCCCTCAACTTTACAAAAGATGTCAAATCTGGAGACTTATTGGTATTTCCAAGAATGTGAAATAATGAGATAGCTTAACATTTTCCCATGAATAATCATATTTTAGAAATAATCAAGGAGTTAATTTTTTTTAAAATAAGAGGGATGTGGCTAAGCAAGGAATCAGTCTATCAAATGACAGAACCATTACTAATTTGTTTTTGTTTCCTTCAAAAACACTGTATAATTTTACTGAATAGAAAAGTATAATATCAGCACACCTTGTACTTTTATTTTTCTTATTCCTCAAAGCTCCCTTGAATATCTATGGAAGCTAGAAATAAAATTTTCTTTTTTTTCATCTATTCAATCTGATGTTATATTGTTAAAAATAATCAGTAAATATCCCTCACTTGCAATCTCAAATAATAGAATCATTTATCCTTCAGCTTTTCAGCCTGTGAGTAGAGCAAAAATTACAGCTTCTCTTTTGCACTTGCTATCT
Organism: Myrmecobius fasciatus; assembly: GCA_023553655.1. Lineage (NCBI taxonomy): Eukaryota > Metazoa > Chordata > Mammalia > Dasyuromorphia > Myrmecobiidae > Myrmecobius > Myrmecobius fasciatus. Next base: position 158,182 of record JAJPUD010005447.1, read on the forward strand.
ACCCTGGCAATTTTTTTTAATTGTTAATTTTTTTTCAAATATTTTTCTCTATCTTCTTTGTAATTAAAGGAGGATAAAACACACATAAGAACCTTTTTCTCCTCTTATTTTCATTTTTGTTCTCAAAATTAGACAGGTGCTTGTACATAGTTTTTGTATTTCTGCTTAGAAATGACAGAAACTGAGAATTTATATTGGATAATTTTTATAAGAACTTCTAAGTTCTTTTTCAACAATGGATAAACTGTTTCTTGTTTTAATGCCTTTATTCTAGATTTTAGTAATGTGATGTGTAGAACCTAAAGATGAAATAAAGAAAAATGTTGCATTATTTGGTCAATATTCTTAATATTTATTGTTTCTTTTTTTAATTTTTTTATTTAAAGCTTTTTATTTGTATGACATCTATATGGGTAGT